>CALNHX010005086.1:0-114264 GCA_940337035.1 Agriotes lineatus
ATGTAACAATGCATTCCCAAAATTCACAATAAGGAATTGCACGGTGCTTTTAAACGTGCTACGCAGTGTAGTGGATGTTTTTAAGAATTTGAGAGCTTTATTGCAAATACTGAATTATAAGCAGATTTGCAATCGTCACATCCTGGCACCATGTGCAATAAAAATTAATATAATTTTATATTGAGATGACGTTTTAATTTATTCAAACCCCTTCCGCATAAATCATAGATTCTTATTGATCGCTAATAATTGAATATATTCATAATGATGATTTCTGACAGCATTATTAATGAAACTTCAATATTATTATCCCACATGCACCGCATAAAAATTTTGATGTAATAGCTACGACATAACAAAATCGGAATACTACAATTGTTATAACCTTCCGTTTCTAATAATATTAAGGCATGAATCACATGAACCTTGAATTTGGCTAAATAGCACGAATTGTGAAATGTTAAATTACGAAAATGTATTTTCAACAAAATATTAACAGTGCTTATATTTTTAGTTGCAAACTGCATAGTTAAAAGTTAAAACTTACAAAGAGTTTTATCCGGCACGTAAACAGAAGCGAAACAATTGGCTGGTGCCACCACACAAGTTAACAGTTAGCTGCCGACATGACCTTCATGATGCATTCATTCGCTGCGCGACTACGCCTATACCAATATTTTAAATTTGAGAAGACACAATAAACATCTGGTATGAAGGTGTAGTAATGGTTGTCGTCACTGTGGGTTGCCGGCGTTGTAGGGGCGCTAAAGCCCATAAAGATAAATATTCTAGAACAATCCTATACTAGGTAAAGCACTATAAAGTAGTTCCATGGGTAATAAACTCCCATCTAATTTGACGTTTTTTGAAATGTACATATAACGTAAAATAGTTTGTTGATGCGGAATTGAATACATTGCACACTTTGACAAGGCTGCGATCAGTTGCACCAAGGAAGAAACAAATTCATCGAAAAAAGGTTGTGCTGTAATATATAAAACATAAATTTATAAACAGATCTTTCCTGGAAATCTACACCGTTTTGTAAAGAATTATAGCGTTCTCAAAAAAGCCTCCTTCAAAAGTTTAGGTACCTAAAAAGGTCAGGTCAGTTATTTTATGCAATGAAATTCGTGTCAGTCCACTCTTTAATAAGTTATCATAGGTAAGGCGATTCCGATTCTTATAGGACACAAACGTAGATCTATAGTCACGGGTTCATCCCCTGTCAGTTTATTTGACGATCCCTGTTAATCAGTTAAAGGTATCAAAGGTGATTGTTGTATGTACGTATGTGTCATTGATACACAAACGAAACCAACAATTTCATAAAATATCGCAATGGCCTTTTCGTTTTTCCCATATATATAATACACATATATTGCTGGTAGGGCCTGGAAACTTCAGAAAACATTACGGCGCCGACATAGTCTCACTTAGAGTATAACGCGTCTCGTGCGCATGCGTAAGAATTCGAACTCCGCCTTTAGAAGCGAATTTTAAACTTGACCACTTCCCCATTGGGCGGACAACGCCGCCGCGCTTGCGCACTGCTCACCGTGAAGGAGTTGGTTGTCTGTCTCACTTCCTTGGTAAGTTTCCCACTCATAGCCGCTAGCAATATAGTAAGTATTAGATATATGGTTTTTCCACACTCAAATGTCAATTCTCAAACCAAATTCACCCAAAAACAAAAATCGGTTTACTGCTGTTTTTGAGCAGCGTTTCTCTCACTCTTGTTGGTTTGTCGCTCTTATATATTATTATTATTATTATTATTATTAATATTATTATTATTATTAGCGTTCATTATTCGTACTCCACATGTTTAATCTATTCCTTTGATTCATTTTTTTTTGTTTATTGTAAAACATCCTGCTAATCGTAGCTTTATCTTCTTTTTGGTTTTGTGTTTTTCTGTATGCCTGGGTTAAAGCAATTTCATCTGCGTCGTTCTAATTGGTTTACAATGTTGAAGACGTGCAGCTTCAAAAATTTTTACTTTCTTTTACAATAAAAGAAGTATTGGATTCACCCATGTCTTAGTTCATTGATCTGTCATCTGTGTGTGTCTGTGTGGACAGAATATCTCAAAAACGAAAAGAGATATAACATTGAAACTTCATATATAAGTTTTGTGTACTATCTAGATGGTTTTGAAGAAAATCGCATAACCGGAAGTATGGTATTTACTATATTGATTTTTCAGTTTTCTTCGATTTAAAAAAATAAAGTTGATGATGGTTTCTAGAAGATGAAACGTTGTATAAAAAATTTGATAACGTAATATTTCAGTCCACTAAAAGTTGCTATAAAGAAATATTGTCAGTTTCTACGTAAAACCAGACAAAATAAATTAAAAATTTAAAAAATCGGTTTTAAAGAAAATTCAAATACGAAAAATCATATCAATATTTCGAGGCTCAATTTTGTTAATCCTCTAATTATACAACTTTTTTTCATTTAACCGAATTTGTAGCTCATAGCTTCTTACATATCTGGTTCAAAGCTAAACTCTCCCTTCTGGTTTTCTACTTGTATGGACGTGACTGTTGAAAACCACAAATCCTATGTTTTTAAATCTATTTATTACTTGCAGTTCAAATTGGTCTCCGTCTATTACTTCCTTTTACGATAAAGGAAGTATTGGATTTACCTCACAAATTCAAAATTGGTTTTCAACAGATTTTCACGTTTTAGAGTCCCCTGAACCCAAAAAACATGTTTTTGTTCATTGGTCTGTCTGTCTCTGTGTCAGTCTACATGTAAACAGAATATCGTAAAAACGAAAAGAGGTATGGCGTTGAAACTTCATATATAAGTTTTGTGTAGTATGCAGATGAAACAGCAAGCTTTTGAAGAAAATCGCATAACCGGAAGTAGGTATTTACTTTTGTGATTTTTCAGTTTCTTCGTTTCTTTCAAAAACGGCTCGTACGATTTTTTCAAACTTTACATTTTTATTACATTTTTAATATGTATTGATGTGAGATATGTATTTTTCCAGTTGAATACTTATAAAATGGGTTTCTTTTGTTTTTTTCCTATTTTTTTATTAACCCCTATTTTAAATAGAATTATTACATTTTTAAATTCAGCTTAAAATTTTAGAAAAAATCAATCTCTTCAACTAACGCTCTATTTTGTACCGTTTTTGTAGAATTTGTAATTTTTGAAAATTTTTTACAAATGGTTAAAAACTAAAATCAAATTTTTGACTAATTATAAGATCACTGCAAAAGGATTTTCGTTGTTTATGATTTATTTGATATTTATTTGTCACAAGTGCGTCTCTGGAGTCTTTAAAACTATTATTAAATTATTTTAATTATATTCCTGCATTTTTGCCATAACTATCCCAAGGTTTGTATCAATGACGCTTTTTTATTAGCATTTTGGGATCGAAGACCATTAGCCACATTAACAACTGTCGTGGTCTAAACGAGCATAGGTTGCGAGTAGGTAACGAGTATCACCACTTCACGTTCTGGCTCTTACCGAACAGACTTTCACATCACATTATACAGCAATCAGGTTAACCCGCAAAAGACTGAGAAAAATCTGGTGTGATACACGCACACAACTTCCTTTTACAGTGATCTGATTAAGCATTTGTCAAAAATTTTCAAAAATTACAAATTCTACAAAAACAGTGCAAAATAGAGCGTTAGTTGAACCAACAAATTTTCTTTAGAATTTCAAGCTGAATTAAAAATGTGATAATATACCGGGTGTTCTATTTAAAATAAGTGTTAATAAAAATAAATAGAAAAGAAACCAAAGAAACCCATTTTAGAAGTATTCAACTGGAAAGTCACCTACCTCACATCAATACACATTAAAAATGTAGTAAAAATGTGAAGTTTGAAAAAAATCGTTAAACCCGTTTTTGAAAAAATCGAAAAAAACTGAAAAACCACAAGAGTAAACACCTACTTCCGGTTATGCGATTTTTTCAAAAGCTTGCTGTCGCATCTACATAGTACACGAAACTTATATATAAAGTTTTTACGGCATACCTCTTTTGGTTTTTGAGATATTCTGTTCACAGACAGACACACAGACAAAAAGACAGACAGACACACAAACGGACCAATGAAAAAAATGTTTTTTGGGTTCAGGGGACTCTAAAACGTGAAGATCTGTTGAAAACTCAATTTCGAATTTTTAGGGTGAATCCAATACTGCCTTTATTGTAAAAGGAAGTAATAAGACTGTTCTGTTCAAGAGAGGCGCGCCGTTGAAATTAAGTGTAACTGTGAATGTTAAGTGTTATTGTGAATGGGTGTCATCGGTGGAGCTTTTGGTTATTTAAGGAACGTTTGAAGCAGTTATTAGCAGCAGAATTCTTGTATTGCGGGGGGCAAGACCCGATTGACGCCTTTGGTGAGGATTATTAATGAAAACCTCTTTCCTGCTAATTGTTCTTGATGAAGTTACGTGTACCGTGCCGCAATCTTGCCTGTTGACTACGTTATTCGTTTCTACCCTTTAGGGATTTAACATCGTTTAGACTCACTCGAACAGATAGCACCCTAGGTCGTTTCTCGCAGTTCTTCAAGCATTCTGGGTCAGTCGCTTGGGCATGGCATGCAGTATCGTTGGACATCAAGGAATGGCTGCTGAACCCCTCAAAGATACTGTGTCTTTTGTAGTTATTTTAAGGCGCACAGTGTGGTCATTTATTGCACGAAGTGTCAAAATTTAGTAAAGATTGTCGGCACTAACATTAACTGTTCTTTGATTTTCAATTGTAATTGTGTTGAATACTTTCCTATTCCTTTATATCAAAAAGTTTCCAGTGATTTTTTCAAAATAATTATTAAAATATCTCCAAATAGTTTGTATGTACTAGTTAATAGTGCATTAGTAATTAAATAATTATTCCTCCCTCGCTGTTTTGTAATTTATATTTATTTTTGTGAAACCCTTACGGATAATAAAACCCCACTCACACGCCTTTATTTTATTATCTTAGTTTAAAAACCCGGCATAACTACATTCGCTGCAGCTCATCTACTATGACATAGTTGCTCTAATACTCCACAATGAGAGTCATTCTGCACCTGGCAAGGGCGTAGCCAGGGTTCCATTTAGGGGTGGGCAAACATTTATACACACAATTATTATTGTTATTACTATTTTATTTTATTTTGTACAAATGGAAAAAATATTACTTAAAGTAACAGTATTTTTCTTTTCGCGAATCTGATGCAAATCTTCTGAAGATTTCATCTTCTAGCTCCTTCTTTTTTTCTAGCACCATTTTTTGTGCACACTCAGCATGCACAGTCCAGTAAGACGGTCTTCCGTCATTGTTGATCGCAACCAGGTTTTTACTCTACGTAGTGTACTGAAAGACCTTTCAGTGGTGCTTGTTGTACACGGTTGTGCCAATGAAATATGTAAAGCATGTTTTAAATCAGGAAAGAAAGTCTCAGCTTCTTTCACCACGTCTATTAGTTCTAACTCTTTTAGTTCTTCTTTTCTGAGGTTTTTTTTTCCTTCCAGAGATTGTACCATAATTCCGCTTCATTGTTAACATTACTTAAATTATAAAAATCTAATGAGCTTTGTGTCCTTTTCAAAAAGTTTTCAAATGTCATATCTAACATAGTAGAAGGATGTATTGCTAATTGCTAATAGTGAAAAAGTCGGCAAATTATAGTCGGAAAACCGCTGTTCCAAGGAAGTTATTAAAGAATCCAAGTAAGGGATTAGCAGCGACGTTTTCCAAAATTCAGCAGGAGTGGCCACTGGAGGATTTGACCGGTGTTGTTGACGTCCTGCAATTCTTGGTATTTGCAAGTCTACCCCAATGTTTTCAGCAATTGAATTAGCGCTAGATAAAATTTCTTGGATGATGGCGTTTGCCGCTTCTCTATGGATTTTTACCACAGCTACTATTCTTTTTATATGATTTTTGCACTGTAACATGTCAATACATTTTGATTGTAAAACATTTGCCACAGGTTCTAGCAATGCAGAGTACTTAGCTATAATAACAAGACAGAGAATAAACTGGGACTTAGTTGCAGCAGAATGCAGTTGAAAAGCACCTTTTCTAGTGGCAGCATTACCTTCCACTGAAAGATTTTGTAATCCTTCCATGATTTTGATAAAATTGTCCCAGAGTATGGAAATACTTTTGTATTTGTGAGACCAACGTGTATGACACAACAGGGGAACGTTTGGAGCAAACTTTCTTCGTAGCGCTGATTCACGGAGAAAACTGATTATATCTTTTACTGTAGAAACGGTATTCCGTATTTCTGGCACACGATTCAAATCATTCACCACCAAATTTAATTTGTGGCTCGCACAGTGAAAATACAGAGCTTTTTTATATTTCTCTCAAAATTTTTTGAACGCCACCGTCCTTTCCTGCCATAGTTGAACAACCATCGTAGCCCTGTCCAACACACTTGTCTGCATCTAAGCCTTCGTTTTGTAGAAAACTGTCTATTGTGGTTGCTATAGTTTTGGCGTCCATAGAAGTTAACTCCACAAACCCGACAAACTCTTCGCGAATTGCCATTTTTTCTTCGTCAAAAAATCGAATACCAATTGACAGCTGCTCTTTTCCTGATATATCACTGCTTTCATCAGCCAATACGCTGTAAGCATTAGCCTTTTTTACGTTATTAATAATATCGTCTTTAATAACCGCTCCACACACAGCAATAACTTCGTTTTGAATTTGTGGAAACATATAAGTTGAATTTTTTTGCCTTGTTCGATATGTTGTTTCAAATTTTTGTCACCGGCCTCAATTTTTAGTTGAATTAGATCTTCAAATACACCTTGATGTTGATCTTTAGGTACCCCTCAATGGCAAGTCATGCGTCCCACAAAACATTATAGTAGAAATGATTGATGCTACAATTTTTCTATTTTCTTCCAATACTTTTTTGTGTACAGACACCATCTGAACATCAACAGGAACATTCTCCACAAATGCTTTTGCTGCAGCGGTTGCTGATTTATGCCACTGGGTGGCAGCATATTTTTTGCAGTATTCGTGTATATCTCTGCATCGAGTAAAGGGCCTAATGATAAATGAACCCAAAACGCCTTGTACTGTACTTATTGTTGAAGGAAAAAGCACACAGGACAAGCACAGTGCACCTTTCAATCGTTGTGAATATGCAAGCCAAGGAGCATATGTCTGTAACCAACTATGTTTAAATTTTCGTTTTAAATCGATGGCGTCTTCAGCAAAATTGTAACTTTCTGGTGGTGTCCAACAACGTTTCAAAATTTCCATTTTTTGCGCTGTTGTCATGGAAAAAGATTGTCCAACCCATTTGCCCAAATCGTTACCAGCATGGTCTCTATTCCGGAGCTCAGCTTTATCACATGATAATGCTGATGAAGGTCCCGCTTGAGGCGCATCCTGCTCATCAAAAGTAGAGGTAGTCGTGGTAGGTGGTGGTGCAATGTTTTTGTTTTTTTCTTCCTCTCTTTCACTTTTGCGCTATCATTTTTTGACCTTTTCCTTTTCTGGTCACTAAAAACAATTACCAACTACTACAACTGACATTTCTAATAATACACATTTTTGAAATTAAATAACGTAATCTTATAACTTTAATTTAATTACTTAATATACACAAAAATTAAATACTAAAAAAACAACACCAAAAATCTACCTGCAAAAAATTTCCTGATATCCATTTTTAATTTTAGAATAGGTGCACCCAGTGTAAAATAAATTAAAATTTACAATTGATTTTAGTTAAATATTGGCTACTAATAAACACAATCACTTTATTCACTCTTGTTTCCGTTCGTTTTGCACTGTGTTTCCAAACTAACTGGAGCATTGTTTTAATATTAGCATTAAAGCGTGCTGTGCAGATAAACAAACTTCTGCAAATTCTCGGAACGGAACACTACCTGCACACTCAAATATATATTGAAAGTGCGGCAAATGCGTTCATTCCGCATTTGGCGCGCATTTTCGTTTACATCTAGATTATTCCAAAAACGCCTGATCGTGGGCAAATGCGAATAAACCACCTACTACGGACACTTTTGAGCGTTTGCGGCATTCATATCGTATTGTTCACACGAACTTTATAAAACAACTGCTTTTCGCTTTTAATAAATTTTTAGGGGTGGGCAAGCGCCCACCCCTGCCCATACCTGGCTACGCCCTTGGCACCTGGTCAATTGCACAAGTGGAAATGTTTCCGCAAATTCTGCAGGGATATCCAAATTTTATAAAACTGTTGTAAGTTAACATATGTTTTATACTTTTTAATTCAAAATTTGGTTTAGACAACCTTCACAGTTTTGTAAATTTATTGTGTTATTATTAAATCTGTTGGGGCCCTACTTATTCAAAGAGCATTCTGTAATGGCCCATTTTTTTGCAATTATGTAGTAGCTTTTTTAGCACCTTTCAATGGCGGCTAATTCAAATAGAGCAATGATTTTTAATTACGTATAGTAATCCAAAAGGAAACATCCTTACATAAGTGTTAAACAACGAAATATGATCATTTATTTAATAATGAAGAAAACAGAGCATGCATCACATCCACAAATCCATTTGTTTTCCTTATAAATGTCGATAGAAATATATTTTCTAAAATTGCGAGTTCCAACTTTGTTTTGCTGGTTGAAATTTAATCCAAGTTTTTTATTTTAACCTAGTTATGCTATTCTCCGATATTTTTTTTGTAGAAAACTTCATAAAACAACCGAAATCACGCAAAATAAATAAACAGGATTCAACTGCAATCCATATTATGTCTAAACACGGCCCACAGAATGCAAGAACGTCCTTTCCCGCTTGCATTTATTTTCAATAACAAAGACTGCACATTTGTTTTATAGGGGCGCCGGTTGCTTTACGTTCGGATCGCATTACATTTTGGGAGCTCAGTGTTTATAAATAAAACGGCAAGCCGCCGAATTTAACGGCGCCTCGGCTACAATGTTGACGCCGTCGCGTCACACTGAAACTATGATGCCCGTGATTGTCATATAAGTTTGAGCCCTATTTCAAATCGCCCTCGCCCCCAACAGCTACCAGCGGCTCTGGGCGTTGATGCCAGCGAGTTGTGGGCACATACCGTATGTTATGTTGACCTAATTCTGGGATCTTGCTTTACATGTTTTAAGCGATATCGAATAGCTATCTCTCGATCTCGTTACTTAAACCTTGTTATATTATAAAGGTAGCATAGATAATAAAACATATTTTCAGTAGATTTTCGGTGGATTTTACTTTCAAATGTAGCTATCCAGTTTCTCGGAATTACTTCACTTGAAGCGCCTGTTTGGAGCAGGTTATCATTTTTATTATTTTTTGAGAAATTGTCCAAGTCTTTATTTGGTATTTTTGCGATTTTTGCTCGTATTTGACCTCTCTAGGTTTTTCCTGTTGGGATATTTTATTATTATTATTTACCATAAATTAGAGGTGAGGGATATCCTAATAAAAAATGTAATAGCTGTGCAAGTAAAGGTATGATAATAATAGTTATTAATGTTATTAGATTGCCGTATGATATACAGCGTGTCCAAAGAAGGGCCAGTATGGGGATTGGGGATCTCGTTAATAGTAACCAAATTTGTATCCCTTACTATTAACGAGATCCTCATACTGGCCCTAATTTGGACACACTTTATATCATACAGCAGCCTAATGACTTTAATAACTACCATTAATTATCATATCTTTACTTTCATAGCTATTTTTCTTTTATGAGGATATCCCTCACGTCTAATTTATGGTAAATAATAATAATAATATATCCCAACAGAGAAAACCTATATTAATACTTTTAAATTAAGGGGGTTTGGAATCATTGAGTATAAAACTTGAAGACTCGCCTTAGCTATGTATAGTGGCACCGTCTTGCGTGTACCATTGTATGTCTTCTATGCCTTCCTGCTTCTACCCTTCGTAATATATTAAGATAATGCTCTAAATTGACAGTAACGATATGATTATTTTTTTCAAGAAAGAATTATTAAGTTATAATAAGAAAGAGGAAAGCTTTTTTTTTCATATTTCAACAGCTGCCGAAACACAGATTAGTAACAGTAAATTATTTTCTATTAAATACTCGAAAAGTGGAACAACGAAAATACAGTAGACGACAAATATGAATTATTAGAACAACGTCAGCACGAGGCCGCTTTTGAATCCCAGGAGGAAACGTCCATATAAGTCTCGCACCCCTGCTTTACGGAAGAGTTTGAACAAAAAACGACATTAACGAAAGAAGCTTACCAAAAATTGCTAAGCACTAATTGCCCAGAAGACAGAAAAGTTTATGCAAGAATACGAATGGTAACCAAAAAATCTGGTGTGATACACTCACACAACTTCCTTTTACAGTGATCTTATAATTAGTCAAAAATTTCATTTTTAATTTTTAACCATTTGTTAAAAATTTTCAAAAATTACAAATTCTAAAAAAACGGTACAAAATCGAGTGTTAGTTGCAGAGACAAATTTTCTCTAGAATTTTAAGGCGAATTCAAAAATGTAATAATATACCGGGTGTTTTATTTAAAATAGGAGTTAATAAAAAAATAGAAAAAAAAACAAAAGAAACCCACTTTAGAAGTATTCAACTGGAAAATCACCTATCTCACATCAATACACATTAAAAATGTAAGAAAAATATAAAGTTTAAAAAAATCGTTAGAGCCGTTTTTGAAAAAATCGAAAAAAACTGAAAAATCACAAGAGTAAACACCAACTTCCGGTTATGCGATTTTCTTCAAAAGCTTGCTGTCTTATCTACATAGTACACAAAACTTATATATGAAGTTTCAACGCCATACCTATTTTCGTTTTTGAGATATTCTTTTCACAGACAGACACACAGACAGACTTACAGACAGACAGACAGACCAATGAAAAAAATATGTTTTTTGGGATCAGGGGGCTCTAAAACGTGAAGATCCGTTGAAAACTCAATTTCGAATTTTTGGGGTGAATCCAATACTTCCTTTATAGTAAAAGGAAGTAAAAAGGGGTCAGTAAAGCAAAAGAAAACATGTAGCTAAAAAATGTGAA
The DNA here is from genome assembly GCA_940337035.1 of Agriotes lineatus. NCBI lineage: Eukaryota > Metazoa > Arthropoda > Insecta > Coleoptera > Elateridae > Agriotes > Agriotes lineatus. Next base: position 11,045 of record CALNHX010005086.1, read on the forward strand.
GAAATAGAGAGTCTCATGGAAGCAAGTAAAAATAGGGAAGCCTGGAAAATAATATCAGATACAAGACAAAACGTACAAGAAAGATGCCGATTACCCCTAGTAGACGTCAAAGAGTGGGAGAAGTACTTTAAGGATATATTGCAGGAAAACAGATAGCCATACATGTTGCATTCCACAGTCAGAGCTACTAAAATATAATAAATCTGAATTATAGCACAACCTGAAGGTTAGATAACTTAAAATACTTGGGAGAAATACAGGATGCATAATCTTCCCCTAGTAGGTATTTAATTTCAGACAGAAGGCTAATTTGGGAATTTTCAAATTAAAAATAAAAGAGAGAAACCACTTCCTGTTTTGAATGAAAAACAGATGGGGCTTGATAGCGTTCAACAAAAAATAAGTTAGGAGCTGATTTCCAGCTTAAAAGCATTATAGAATAGGAAATCTTCCATCTGTAAGGTTCTAATTAATCTAATTCTGCATTATATTATAGAGTAATGGTTTTTCAGGCAAATAGATTTAATTCATTGGTCAGATTCTTATTTGAAAAAAGCAGTTACAAATTAACTGGTAGCTACATTGGCGATCAGCATATATCCTAATAAGGGTGTCTATGGTTTAGATTTTTGCTTCATCTGTAATTCTTTGCTATCTTTGAGCACGGAACGTTATGATTCAGTTGGATAAAGTAGCGCGGAGTCTAGACAAAGCCTTTTTGGAGGGCCTAATTGAAATAGAAGATAATGTTAGACCATCACTAAATTTCGTTAAGAGTTTCTCACCCAAAAAACCGCTTCATTAGTATGGCGATGAAATTGTTTCCTGTTAACAGAGAGTTCAACTTGATGGGCAAGGCAACAGTTCCTGGCTGCATAGGATCGGCCCCTTTTTAGTTAGGTCAGTTCTAAAACGCAGGAAAATTGTATAAACTATTCAGTTCAGTCATAACCCCAAAATATGTTAAAGTTACACGTTTGAAATGTACCTATTAAATGTAATCTACCGTCAATAACTTCATAATAATGTAATAAGAAAATGTAATTACCTTTTCGGTAGCGATGCTAAAAGGAACCAAATAGATAGCTACCAGGTTATAGTTGTAAATGTTAGTTAGGGTTTAATGTTATACCACAGGTATCTGTCAAATAATGGGCATAGAAATGTGAATTGAGTTATCCGATAAATCATTTAACAGCCATCATTGCGAATAAAAATAAGTTAAGAGGGTATAAAGAGCTCTTTAAATTTATCTGACCTGAATGTGAAGAATTTCAGAAAAAGTAAGAAAACCTTTCTATAAAACTCATGATTAATTAAACAATTTAAATCAAACTGATATGAACTCTAATTCGATATTTCAGTATAAATTGTCATTTATGAACTGCCATAGTAGATAAACCTTTATAGAGATAGCGCTAAAAGGAATGAAAAATAACAAAGCTTGCACTAGGTATTCCAACTGAGCTTATTAAACATAAGCACAGCACAAGCAAAGAAATTATAGCAGAAATATTTAATGCTTGCATCAAAGGAGAAAGTGAGATACCCTTGGAATGGAAAAAATTAATTGTTACACCTATTTTTAAGAAGGGGAACAGGAGGTGTAAGGTGTAAACATTAAAGAGGCATCAGCGTGACATGTTCAATGGGAAGACTGTATTGACGTGTAATAAAGAAAAGAATAGAAATGAAGTGGCAGGATACTGAAGAGCAGAGTGGATTCAGGGCTCGGAAGTCGTGTACAGATGATATCTTCTGCTTAAGGCAACTGTTGGAAAAGCGCTCAGTAAGGAACCTAGAAGCACGCTTGGTATTTGTGGATTTAAAGAAGACATATTATACCGTACCTAGAGGGAAAATTCTTGAGGTGTTGTAACAAACAGCAATTAATTGAGATTATATTCAAACAATAAAACAGCTCTGTACCAATATAACAGCGTTAGTGAATATAGGAAACACAACTTCCGGGGTCTTCCAGACATCGAAAGGACTATTGCAAGGATGCTGCCTGTCACTTACCTTATTTAAAATTGATTTGACGTGTGTCCTTCGACACTGGACAAGAAAATGCCGCACAATGGGGGTACAAGTAAAAGACCCTTACCTGTTTACGTTACTATTTGCTGACGAACAAGTGATTATCGCAGCCGATAAAGATGACGCCAGCTATATGATGAGAAAGGTGAAGGAAGAGTATCAAAAATAGGGATTAGAGATAAACTTAGAAAAAACTAAATATTTAGTGGTAGGGGCAGACAGTGGGGATCTAGACCTAGAAGCAGAGTATGTAAGAGCGTTGCAATGAGTTTAAATACTTAGGTGCCATCTTTGATAAAAACTCCAATTGCAACAAAGACATATAACACCGACTGAATTAAGGAAATACGGTTATTAAACAACTAAACAGCATATGGTGGAGCAAAGGAATACAAAACGCAACAAAAAGATGAATCCTACAACCCATCGTAGAAGAAATTGTCCTGTACAACGCAGAAGTATGGAAAATAAAAAATAGACAAGTAAAAAAATACAAGCATTAGAGATGGACGCAATTAGGAGAAGCTGCAGAATATCTAGACTACAACACATTCCAAAAGAAGTGATAAAAAACAGGATGAGAGTGGAAAAAGATGTAATAGACCGGATAGAACAAAAAATGTTGATGTGGTACGGGCACATCCAGAGAATGGAGGAGACAAGATGGCCAAAACAAATGATGCGTTATGTACCACCAGGGAGACGAAGAAGGGGAAGACCAAAAAGGTCATGGAAATAAGACATGGAGAAAGCCATAAGCAGCAGACAACTCGAGGAAGAAAACGTATATGATAGTATGGTGAATCAAATGCAGGACACGGCAATCGCTGTAAAAAACTGTATAATAAAAAAAATCATTTAGAGTTGGAGAAATAATATTGCATGCAAGCTCATGCAAAAAGTGTTATTGCTCTTACTTATTGATGTCACGTGCAATAAATAGCTACTTTTAGCACTTGTTTCGTAAGTAACCATAATTTTTGTTTTGATATCTAACGTCAAATAATTTTAAATTGAATATTTGAAAGTGACAGCTCTGACTAGTTTGAGAACAATAACAAATAGAACGACACGCAAAAATGCACATTGAAAATAAATTCAAGGGAAACTAGGTGTGCCTATTTTTGAATCACTCTACATTTTATTTTTATTAGATTTGTATTGTTAGCATTAAAAGGTATGGAACTTTCCGGGAAAAATTCTTAATCTTCTCAATTATGAGTATTTTTCTTTTTTAGGGTGGTACCCATCGCTCTAGAAAAGCATATAGTGTGTTGAAATGACTAAAATTGATGTCTTCCTTGGATGCCAAATTTGCTTTGATCGTTGATCGACCAACCAGTGGATGGCTTGTAAATTTCCAATTTTTCGTCGAAATCGTCAAATCGCTTTCAGTAGCGGATTTAACGTTTATAGAAGCGGTAACAGATTCAAACACTGTTTACTGATACCGCTGTATACAGCGGAATGCCATAAAAGCCTTCACTGTACTCCTCCATTTCTAAGCAATTTGGCACAATTTTTTGGCAAAACTGACGCACTCACATCTCACTTTTTTTTTAAATTTGTGGTTGTTTATTATTAGTTATAATGGCTATGTAGATTTGCTATAGAAGTGATAATCGGATTTCAGCTGAGGTATTCTGAATTTTTCTTTAGATATGATGTGGATTTCTGTTTTAAAAAACTTTTCGAACGCACCTAAAATAGTGCATGCATCTCAATGTAAACTAGTGTTTTGGACCCTCGGCGTGTTATAAGACTCGACACTTGGAGCATCGGAGTATGCCTTTGATGCATAGCTGGGGTCATCTTTATCGGCTGCGATAATCATTTGATTGTCGGCAAATAGTAACGTAAACAGGTAAGGGTCTTTTACTTGTATCCCCATTGTACCGCATTTTCTTGTCCAGTGTTGAAGGACATATGTCAAATAAATTTCACCACTTCATTTCTATTCTTTTCTTTATTACACGTCAATACAGTCTTCCCATTGAACTTGTCACGCTGATGCCTCTTTAATATTTACACCTTTTCCTGTTCCCCTTCTTAAAAATAGGCGTAACAGTTAATTTTTTCCATTACAAGAGTATCTCACTTTCCCCTTGAGGCAAGCATTACATATTTCTGCTATAATTTCTTTTGCTTGTGCTGTGCTATGTTTAATAAGCTCAGTTGGAATACTTGCTGGACCAGGAGCTCTGTTATTTTTCATTCCTTTTAGCGCTATCACTATAAAGGTTTATCTACTATGGCAGTTCATAAGTGACACTTTATACTGAAATATCGAATTAGAGTTCATATCAGTTTGATTTAAATTGTTTAATTAATCATGAGTTTTATAGAAAGGTTTTCTTACTTTTCCTGAAATTCTTCACATTCAGGTCAGATAAATTTAAAGAGCTCTTTATACCCTCTTAACTTATTTTTATTCGCAATGATGGCTGTTAAATGATTTATCGGATAACTCAATTCACATTTCTATGCCAATTATTTGACACATACCTGTGGTATAACATTAAACCCTAACTAACATCTACAAGTATAACCTGGTGGCTATCTATTTGGTTCCTTTTAGCATCGCTACCGAAAAGGTAATTACATTTTCTTATTACATTATTATGAAGTTACTGACGGTAGATTAAATTTCATAGGTACATTTTAAACTTGCAACTTTAACATATTTTGGGGTTATGACTGAACTGAATAGTTTATACAATTTTCCTGCATATTTGAACTGACCTAACTAAAAAGGAGCCGATCCTATGCAGCCAGGAACTGTTGCCTTGCCCATCAAGTTGAACTCTCTGTTAACAGGAAACAATTTCATCGCCATACTAATGAAGCGGTTTTTTGGGTGAGAAACTCTTAACAAAATTTAGTAATGGTCTGACATTATCTTCTATTTCAATTAGGCCCTTCAAAAAGGCTGTGTCAAGACTCCGTGCGACTTTATTCAACTGAATCATAACGTTCCGTGATCAAAGATGGCAAAGAATTACAGATGAAGCAAAAATCTAAACCAAAGACACCCTTATTAGAATATATACTGATCGCCAATGTATGTACTTACCAGTTCATTTGTAACTGCTTTTTCAATTAAGAATCTGACCAATGAATTAAATTTATTTGCCTGAAAAACCATTACTCTATAATATAATGCAGAATTAGATTAATGACAACCTTACAGATGGAAGATTTCTTATTCTATTATGCTTTTAAGCTGGAAATCAGCTCCTAACGTATTTTCTACTGGACTTATCAAGCTCCATCTGTTTTTCATTCAAAACAGGAAGTGGTTTCTCTCTTTTATTTTTAATTTGAAAATTCCCAAATTAGCTTTCTGTCTGAAATTAAATACTAGATGAAGATAATGCAACCTGTATTTCTCCCAAGTACTTTAAGTTATCTAACTTTCAGGTTTTGCTATAATTCAGATTTATTATATTTTAGTAGCTCTGACTGTGGAATGCTACATGTATGGTTATCTGTTTTGCTACAATAGATCCTGAAAGTACTTCTCCCACTCTTTGATGTCTACTAGGGGGAATCGGCATCTTTCTTGTACGTTTTGTCTTGTATCTGATATTATTTTCCAGGCTTCCCTATTTTTACTTCCTTCCACGAGACTCTATATTTCTTCACATTTTTTAGCTACATGTTTTCTTTTGCTTTACTGACCCCTTTTTGGTTACCATTCGTATTCTTGTATAAGCTTTTCTGTCTTCTGGGCAATTAGTGCTTAGTTACAATGGCTATGTAGATCTGCTATAGAAGTGATAATCGGATTTCAGCTGAGGTATTCTGAATTTTTCTTTAGATATGGTGTGAATTTCTGTTTTAAAAAACTTTTCGAACGCACCTAAAATAGTGCATGCATCTCAATGTAAACTAGTGTTTTTGACCCTCGGCGTGTTATAAGACTCGGCACTTGGAGCATCGGAGTATGGTTCACGCCGCGAGTCAATTGTGTAATTGTGTATACTTTTGATGCATAGCGATGCATTATACACTAAGAGAGAAAAAAGTTTTTTACCGAAATGTAAATTTTAATGGGAAAGCACGTTGAGGTGAAATACTACGAGAAACATGGGGTTTTCTACTACAGTTCAAATTATAGGTATAAAATGGTTGCACGTCATATTCTGTTCAATATTTTTTTCTTTATCAACAGAACTAACCTCGAGGTTTATTTCTCGTAAACCTTTATGAATGCAAGAAATGGCTGGTAAAATTTTCTCAGCAATGCCTGATTTGGTCAAATTAGTTCCTCTCTGTCGGATATCCACAATACTACAACACTACGTATAATAATGAACTTCTTTATGTCGACTTTTTCCTCAATGATAATACTGTTTTCAACTTCTTCATCGGCCGTTTATGTTTTCTGTCCACCAAGTTTTTGAATTATTAATAAGCGGTCTCATATATTTCCTTCAATTTTACCTGTAATGAAGATTGGACTACTAACGCTGATGATTCTTTTTCAAATTGTAATTGTATAAGATTGAATTAAACAATGGTTTCAGTTTTGGGCAATGTATCTGGCATATATTCCATTGCTGTAGCATTACTTACCTTTTAGTAAGTATATATTTTAAGAATTATTAGTATTTTCTTTGTTATAGATGCATATAGCAGTGTTTGGAGCTACTGGTATCAGCAACTATTGCTAATAATAACTCCTTGTCTATTTTATGGTCGACTTTTTATAGTACAACTAGAGTTTCAGTATATGTGATGCAAATACATTTCTTGGAATATAATTTATTATTGAATGATTATACACAACTGCATTATAAAATATATTTATTTAGTTTCAGGAAAATTTAAATTACAATACTTAGTTCATTTTCAAACAGACGGCGATTTTACACATTCATCAAAAGCATTATTGGCATTGGCAATAGCCTGAAGGTCTATTTGGGATGCATCTTCGACACAAGTTGCTGAAGCGCTAACGGCATCGGCAGTTGCTACAAGGATGTTGTCCAGTGAATCAGTGATCTTCGTGGTGATTCCCACACTGAAATCCTGAATGCACTTGGCCTGGTCCGCAGCTGGCCAAAACGGGCACAAGATGTAAACTTGGGAGATCTCGGCATGCATGCCAGCAAGAAGGGCGCACTGAGAGTCGATTGCTTGAAGTTCTGCTGCCTGGTCGCAGTTCTTGAGATTTTCAGAATTGATCTGCGACAACGGCCCAGTGATCAGGTTCGCGCACTGTGGATTCTTAGCAGCAGCAGCTTTGTTTTGGGAAGCCTTCACTTGCTGGTCGATGTTGTTCTGGGCAGTTGCTATGTTGTTCTGGATGGTAGCATTTGCGTTGCTAGACGCAAAGGTTGCTTGTCGAACAGCGATTATAAGCTGGGAGCGAAGTTGATTGATGAGTCCAATGTTGCCAGCCCCGCCGAAGCCCTTTCCTGCTTCGCATTCTTGCTGCTAAAATAACAATTGCAGTATTAGAACTGAATTATATCAAGGGGTCTATTAGAAAATTAATTTTGGTTTTTAGCCCTTTAGACGACATCGTCAGTAACAGTAACACTTACCCATGCAGCTAAGATGAGAAGAGTGGTAAAAACAAATTTTATGGCCATCGTAATAAACTTTGAAGTGCTTGTAGCTATTGCAACTGCTGTAAGTGTGAGCTGATATACAGTGGTTGAGACTTATATACATCTTCTTCAACACCAGTTTGCTTAATGTAAATTGATAACATCTTGGAAATACCTCCTATCATTGCACTTTGAATATAACAATGAAATCATCTAACACGCTGATTAATTTATCACCTTTGGTTTCCCAGTTTTATTCAAATATTACCCTTAGTAGCTAAAAATCAAACACGTCACTGTCCGCTAATAAACATTTCAACGGCTCAAAATTCCCAGCGCGAACTTCCGAATTTGATAAATCAACTTTCTGGCACTCACGTTGTTTACACTTTTCGCGCCGTGGAAGCAAACATGATAATTCAGTTTTAAAAGTTGCCGATGTCATCCCATTCATTAAGTTGTTTGCAAAAGCAGAGGCATAAGGTTGTGGAATGTTTTTGTTAGCTACTGATGCAACTCAATTTTAAGCACGATTTAAAACTATTAAAAGTTGCGGTTTAGACATTTCTAGTTTTTAACTAATTAATCCAAATGATATGAGAAATTAACAATTTCTGTGCTGAACTTCTAGCAACACAAACGCTTCATTTTTGTACATCCCTTTTATTGTTCTGTTTGTCAAGGTTTGCTTCTTCCTGCATCAACATAACTTTAGCGTCTTAAAAGAAAAATAACGATTAACATAGGAATGTTGATGATGAAATAAAAATCGAAACAAAAAATAATTAAAAATATCATATTTGTCTTCGCTTTAATGAAACTTCAACTTATTTTATAATTGCGAATTACAAAAGCTAAAATAATTTCCAAGTAGTGAAATTGAAATATGGTCATCTAATTTTATGGGGACATAATTTTGTAAAGCTACCTGATATAGGCATTTGAAATAAAAATTTCGATGGAGTGTGTGCTAAATAACTTTGAATAAATCTGAGAGCAGCAGTGATTTACTTTGTAATTTCCAGTTTCGCGTTGAGGAGTAGAAAAGCAACTTGTTACATAAAATAACTAAAACACATAGCTTCTTATATTAACCAACTATTTAAATTTTTATAAAAAATGTGAAACAGTTTTGGCTTCGTTGCTGTTACATTTCACTGGAGCTAACTTTAGGACGATGTTGGGGTATAAATGCTGTTTAGGCAAATAATATCTTTAAAGAAAATAATAATTTTCCATAACTGTATTCCTTGTTAGATTAAAAAAATTATATTTGCGTTACCAACACAAAGATCGGTTATGACTACTAAAATCGATAAATTTATTGCTATATTGCATTCGCGATCTTTATGGATGAGGGTTGGCTATGGAATTTAGACAGTTTTGGCAGTGTGATTGGTGTTTAAGGAGTTGAATTGTGACTTTAATATTTGACGTTCGATAATTTTATCTTAAGGTTATGTTTTCTATCATTTATCGTTTGCGCTGTTGCAAGCGCTTCTTCTGTATCTTAACGCAAGAGATTTTATAAATCTAAATTTTTATTAAACTAATCACATGTTTTTTACAAGTAGCAGAACATTGTTAGAATTTTAATTGTCTTCCTCTGTGTTTTAGCGTATTTTTCGACGATATTGGCAACACGTCTTTTATTTTCATGTTATAGTAGGTACCTCGGTTAATCCCTTCTTTACAATAAGCGCCTAAACGAGCTGAAGGAGAAACATGAAGTTAAGCTACTGTTCCGTAGAGTACCTAAAAATGCTATAATTTCAACCATGCACAGAGAATAAACTATGAACTACCGCACTATGCTGTGCTTTGTTTCGACTGCACTTTCGCTGCATCCACTCAGGGGGTTTGATCTTCTTCAATTTTCTTGTTCACTGGGCATTGTTATATGATTCCTCCGACGTTCCCGTGGTAGTGTATAATAGGTATAATAGACGCCTCTGTTGCTTAAATAACTCTTTCTGGTTACTTACGTCTAAATTACTGATGACTGCCTTTTTGGCTTGTTTGGCAGCCTTTTTTGTTTGCCACGTTTGCAATAACTGCGTTTTTGCTCTTGAATATTTACTGAAATTTTTAACCGAAATGATAGAATATTTTATTCCACTTCCATTACTTCACTAAGAGATTCTGACTTCGATTCTGACTGTGATTCAGAATCAGATTCTGCTAGTGAAATAATGATGGGAAGAATATTTTCAAACAGAAGGTTACCCATATGTTCTGTCCAGCCTTCCGAAATAAGTTCCTCACAAAGCTTACAATAATTTTGCCACATGTCTGGTGAACATTTTAAAAGATCTTCAGACCATAAATTTGTAACCCTATCCTTAGATGGTGGCCGCGAATTTATGTTTGTTATAATAGGTCTTACAAAACCCCCATGCCATTTCGATTGGGTTGTATGGACAATGGTAGGGGGTAATCTAAGAAACTCATTACCTTTCTCTTTTAAAAGTTCGTCGACTGCATAGCTCTTGCTGTGATTTTCTCTAAAAGGTTTAAAACTGCCAAAGCTGTTTTTTTGTATAGTTATCAGAAAACCTTACACTGTGTTTAACCAGCCATTCCTACATGTGGAAAATGTGGGCGTTTTGTCCAACTGCACAGAATGATAAGGAGCGTTGTCCATAACTATCACACATTTATCATTAATCTTAGCTAAAGCAGGAATAAGATGATTAATTAACCAATTTTGAAATACAGTTGCGGTCATGGTCTTGTGATAACCTCTGTCGTTGTTTTTTGAATCCAATAAAAAATCGCATCCTTCCAAAAACCCAAATTTAGTTCCAGCATGCAAAATTGTGAATCGTTTCCCTTCCCCCTGAATTTAGATGGATTACTTTTACTATCATCTTCGTGAACCCAACGACGAATCGTAGATCCATTTTGGTAGATCCACGTTTCATCAAGGTACACGAAGATGATATTTTTATCGGAATTTTTAAATTGTAGATATTTTCGCAAGAAACTAATTTTGTTCACATAAGATGTTGCGTCCATTGGTAAGTTTATACTTATATCCCATAGATTTTAGAATTTTGTAGAGCAATGTTCTCCCTCACGTAAACCCACACTATTCCTTAATATCAACCAATAAAGCACTTACTGTAAAAAACCAATTTTCGGAATTATATTGCCAAATCAGTTGTTACAAGTCCTTCCTAAAAAAATTATTTTGATATAAACTAGATTTAGAGCGTACGCTAACGACAGAAGATTGCAACTCTTTAGGCTGTTGTTTTATAAGAATTTTTATTGTCGACCTTCCAAACTAAAAATTAATGCGTTATTAGGTAAATATACAAAACATGTACATAATTACCTTTACCCCAAAAATAGTGCAAACACTGTTTACCAGACAATCATGGGTTAAATCAGGCCACATATTTCGTAGGGTTTCAAAACATTTTTTAATGTGCACTTTGGTTTCTTTTGATATCGTTTTGGGCATCTTCTTGCTGCCTTAATTCAACTTAAATTCAAAGTGACACGAGCTTGACATGAACTACCGAGATCTTTTTAAAATCGCTAAATTTAGATTTGGCAGCACCGTAAAACGTAGTTTTTAATAACAGGAAAACCTAAAGGAAACAAAAAATATAATAAAGAAAGTAACTTGATAAAACGAAATCATGGCCAACCCTCATCCAGAAAGATCGCGAATGCAATATATGGTCCTATAATTTTATTTTAATTTGATTAAAATGAATTCCTATAAATTATTTAATCTTAGGGTTTTATCACACTTTTTATGGGCATATAGCAGTATTTATTATAATTTTTAAAGTGAATTTTTATCATTAGCTACAATTTTCAACTAGTGTCATTCTAATGAAAACTTTTACACACCCCTCTATTTTATCCTTGTTATTTTAAAGTAACCGCCAAAACCTTGGATATTAACACAATTTAAATATATTGTAATGATATGAATACAGGTCTATAAAAATAAATTTTTAAATAGGATTAAGGGATTACAATAGTTGGATATTATAGGGATCAATTTGAATATGAATTGGGTATTCGAACAATTATAGGTAATTAGAAAAGGATATAAAATTTATAATTGAATAAAATGAGGCTAATTGAAAAACCGAAGGATTCGGGTTTAATATAATATCTAAATATGAAATTGGAAAATAATGACAAATACTTAATCGAAATATTGGATTATTGCACATAGTGGGTAGAAATCAAAAATAAAGATATAGCATGTTGGAAGGAGAAAATATGATATCGTTAAGGACTTTGTTTTAATTATTAAGATATCAAATTTTGAAAAATGTAAATCTGAAATTTATTTGGTGTAATTTAAAAGTATGAAATAAACCCTATTTTAGAAAGAAAATGTTTGGAAATTAAGAAGGGTTAATATTAGAACAAAATTTGCGTGGTGAAATAGAAATGGAATTGAATTTAAGAAGATGAGATATAAAATGGAGGAAGATAGCAAGTATATGGTGAAAAACTAAACTAAAAGCAGGACTAATCTACAGCGAAGAATAAATAGAGAAAAATGCATGATTATAACTAAAGGTATTGAACATAGAAGAACACAGTCTTTTATTAAACTCATTACAGCAGATACTATAAAGGTTGGCCTGCAACATTTAAACATAAATTGATCCTGCGCTTCATGTTATCGAAACATGTATCGGCATATTTTCATCAATTAGTTGACATTGTTTGATAATGTTGTCTCGTAAGTCGTTTATGGTGTGCACGGGCGTTTTGAAAATTGAATTTTTTAGGTATGGAAACACAAATGGGTCAAATCACACGATCTTGGAGGAAACCGGTATTTACTAATTAGTCTATCATCGTAAAATTCTCGCAAATCTCGTATTTCAGAGTAGCTGGTGCAACATGTGGTCTAGGAGAATCTTGTTGGAAATAGCCTTTTGAATTTCATCGTCATGGAGTTGGTTTATAAACGGTTCAAGGATATTATTGCGATAGTTTTCTCCGTTTAAATTTCCGTCAAAGGAGATTCGACGTCGCCAGCGTGGCCGAGCTGTTAGGGTGTCAGACTGGGATGCCACGGTACGAGGTTCAATCCCCGCATTGGGCTACTGGCGGGCGGCCACACAGCCGCTTTAAAAATTGGGTACCGAAATCACAGTTTGGAAGTAGGGAAAGTAAGACAGTCGTCGAAGGCGTGATACTAACCACATCACCCAGCACGCCGTTAACGGTGTGCCAGATGACTGGGTTTCGTAAAGAGATATTTCGGTGACCCTGACTCACCTAGTCCCAGGCCATGTTACTGCATGGAATGAAGTGCCCGAACTTTACTTTAATTTTTTATGTAAGAAATAAACTTATGGTTTATCTTTTCTGACAATATTTAATAATAATAAGAATAATAATAATACTAATAACGACTTTATTCATTTTGTATCTATTTACAAAAATTAATCGCAAGGCGAGGTTCAGAAAACGCTGTTCTACCACCCAAACTTCAACAAAGAAAGTTGTTATATAACGAGAGATAAAAAAAAAACTGATCCTCAGCAAGCTGTGGAATGAAAAGTCACGTCTTTACTTGTGTCAGCTGAAATCTACTACATAAAATCATTGGTATCTTTGTTCGCTATCTCCTCCGAAGATACTAGGCCGATTAAGTTTAATGATGGCTTAAAATGTTGCTAAATGTTAGACTTAGATTGTAGGCCGGTTATTATTTTCAAAAAAGGTTTTAATTAGATCGTTTAATTAGCAAAGATAAGCCTAGCTCGGGTGATTCACTATATAATAATAATAATAATAATAATAATAAGCAGCTTTATTTCCCATATAATTAAAAATTACAACAACAAAAAATTAACGTAATTTCAATTAATTTATAGGGAAACCCCAAGGCCCAGGTTCAATTGCAGCGATATGCCGCTCTTGATCTACCACCCGAACCTTGCATAATAAAGATGTTTTCTTAAGTTTATATAATTCTTAAAACTATACACTAAAAACTAATACAATTCGACGACAGTTGGTCGTGGCTATGATGAAATAATAATAAAATAGCATGTAACACATCGTATCACAGTTGTAAAAGTAACATAAATATAAATGTATAAATAAATTATTGTTGGCGTAGCAACTCGATCTTAAGTTTTCTTTTAAAGGCATTTACAGACAGACCCTTCAAGAATATAGGAAGATTATTATATACCTTTGCTATTTGGTACGTAAAGGAGCGTTCATATAGTGCAGTTTTATGAACTGGTGGTGTTATTGTTCTTTTATACCTGATGTTTATGTTGTGAATATCTGTGCGGTAAGTAATTTTATTATAGAGGTACGCTGGTCTCTTATGCAGAACAATTCTGTGGTATAACGTGGCCGCAAGCAATTTTAGTCTATTTGCCATATTTAACCAGCCTGCATCTTGCAATTTATGAGAAATATGATCATATTTTCTGATGCCATATGCCAGTCGTAGACACGAATCTTGCACTCTCTGAATTTGATTTATATTATCTTTAGTTAAGCATGGACCGTAAACTTCGGCGCAAAAGGTAAAATTAGACAAAACTAAGGAATCACATAGTTGTATTTTAATTTCTTTTGAAAATAAGTTCTATGAGGGTAAATAAGTTTAAGGTTCATATAAGCTTTCTTAATATTATTCATAATTTGGGTTTTGTATCTAAACGTGTTATCTACCATCAGTCCAAGGTTCCGTGCCTGTTCCATAACCGGTATAGTAACTCCATCTATCTGCAAGTTAACAACTTTCTTTAATTCTTGGCAATTTTTAGCATTACCGAATAAGAGGACAATAGATTTTGCAGGATTAATTAAAAGTGAATGTTTTTTAGATAATATAGCAATTTCTTGAAGATCTGAGTTAATGTTTAAAAATGCATGCTGATAATCAGATATAGTAAATGAATGGCAAAGCTGTGTATCATCAGCGTACATATGAAATTTACATGTTTTTATGTGTTTGTGAAATAAAGATGTATACACTAAAAAAAGTAACGGACCAAGCACAGATCCCTGCGGTACCCCACCCGGTACAATTCTCGGATTTGATGTACCACAAGGCAACACAACACTTTGTGATCGATTTTCAAGATAACTTTTGAAAAAGTCTATTACGCCATATGAGAGACCAACATAGTGCAAAATAGACAAAAGAATTGAATGATTCACAGTATCAAATGCCTTGCTGAAATCTAACAATACCAACACTGATACTTTGCCTTGGTCCGCAGCTTCGAGCAAATCATCGGTTACATTTAATAAAGCTGTTGCACAGCTATGTCCCGCCCGAAATCCAGACTGGTTAGTAGGAATGATGTTGTTTTTAGTTAAATGCTCCTTTAACTGAAGTGAAACTACCTTTTCTAGGATCTTCGATAGTGTAGGTAGAATACTAATAGGTCTCAAGTGTTTGTATTCAGTAGGATCTTTTATTTTTGGTATAGGCGTTACTAATGCAAGTTTCCACTGAGATGGAAAGATATTTTCATATAAGCAAGTGTTAATGATGTGAGTTATATATGGAACTAAATGTGGACAACAAAATTTTATCATTTGTATAGTTAAATCGTCAGAACCCTTAGCATTGCTTTTTATTTTAATTAGAATATCAGTTATAATGTCACAATCTACAAGAGTAAATTCCATTGGTACAATAGTATCTGAAAAGGTATTATTTCTATAATAATTTAAGGTATTATCATTATTGTTATGAATTCCTGTTATACTATCTAGAAAATAGTTATTAATTTCATTTGGTTTACTTAGGTGGGTAGGTAGTTCGTTTTTATTATTTGCTGAGATATTTAATGACTTCTGTTCATTCCACATAGCCCTAGAATCCGAATTTGACAATTTAAATTTAAAATATGCTTTTTTCTCACTTTTTATAGCCCGCGTAGTTAGATTCCTTAAGGACTTGTAATACTCCCACTTGCCATTTGTCTTCTTCTTTAAATATTGAGCTTTAGCTTTATCCCTAAGTTTCATCATTAATCTTACGTTATCAGTAATCCAAGGTGCTTTCTTTTTTGTAATTTTAATTGTTTTGACAGGAGCATGCTTATCAAAAAGGCAAAGTAATTGTTCATTTAAAAATGCAACCTTCTTATTAACATCATTTATTTGCATCAAATAATGTAATGGCAATTGTAAGAGTTCTTGATAAAACATATTTTGATCGAAATTTTTGAAGCATCTCATTGTTCTGAATATGGTTGGACTCATAACTTTTTTGTTGCTAATGTAACAGAAAATAAGCTCATGATCAGACAAATTCAAAGTATATGCACCAGACTGTGTTACTAAATTTTTATCTGACGTAATGATTAAGTCAATTAGTGTTGTTGTATTGTCAGCTAACCTTGTCGGCGCTTCGATAGTTTGATAAAAATCAAGAGTCTCTAACAAATTGTTGAAATAAATACTATCTAAATTGTTTCTCTTAGACATGTCAATATTCATGTCTTCTAGGCATAATATTTGATCACATATTGACAAACAATACGTGCAACTCTGCTCAAATTCATCGGTAAATGTTTTGTACGAGAGAGAGGGCGATCGGTATACCACACCAATGGCAAGTTGTAATTCTTTGAGAGATACACTAACCCACAATTGTTCAATGGAATCATTCATTTTTATTATATTGTATTTAAAAATATTTTTGATAAACATACATACACCACCACCCCGGCCTGTCTGATCCTTACGTAACAAATTATAACCGTCAATCTGTAAAGCATCATTGCTGATATCGGAATTCAGCCAAGTTTCACTTATAGTAAATATATCAAAATCTGACTCAAGAACATAATTACTCAGATCAAGAAACTTAGGAACCAACGACCGTATATTGATATGTGCTACCTTCAACTGATTATTCATAATTACCTGCTATAGATACGAAATATTACAATTATCATTTTGCAAAACAACTATTTAACAACCAAAGAAAATTCTCAATAAAAATAAATCAACAAAACTACAAGTTTAGTGCCACGAAATAAAATAGCTGATAGTAAAAATATTTACAAATTTAAAAGTCACAACTGATAACTAAGGTAAATATTTATAACTACGTGCAAAAATAACGACCAAACGTTTAAAATAAAATGTCATTATTAGAATCGCAATATAATAAAATCAAAATAAATTTATGAATCATTCCCCAAATCAGCATTCATAGGTATACGTGTAATTGTATTATTCACTTTAGCGAATATATTACCACCATATGTCCACACACACCTTACACCATATTTCTTACCAGCCTGTTTAAGCAGCTGGAGCCTTCTTTTAGTTAGGTCCTCTCTCATAACTATACTCGAATTTTTCAATTTCCTTTTATTATTGTAAACAGTATTTTTTGTATTACGACTTACGAATTTTACTATAATGGGACGATTTTCGCCTATCTTACCAAGACGATGACTGCAGTCAATGTGTGCGGCCATAATCTCTACTCCCAGTTTATCTTTACATAATTTGATTATTATGTCATCTGTATTTTCATTTGCTGTTTCCGGAACTCCAAAAATTCTTAAATTATTCGCCCTTGAGTATTGCTCTAGAGAATCTGCTGAGTCAGTAACTTCCTGCTTAAGTTTTTTCAACTGCTCTTCTGATTTTGAAAGCTTTTCATTTGTAGCTGTAAGTTTTTCTTCGAGCTGGCTAACCTTAGCATCTGTGTTCGAGAGATGTCCTTCTGCACTTGCAAGTTTTTCTTCCAGCTGGATGACCTTAGCCTCGTACATTTTAAATCGGTCTTCATATATACGTTCAAAATTGTTCTGCATTTTTGTGAAAAGTTTATTCAAAAATTCATCAGATTCTAATACACTTTCAACAATTTTTCGAATAAGTGCCTCGTTCTTTTTTTCTTCTTCTGATGCAGCACGTGTATATATATATATATATTCCAGATTCGATATTTATTTACAATGCGGGTCAGGGATTAGTCCACGAGATGATGTTGCTGTGCAAGTGTCAGTACTCATACTCGAAGATTTTATTGTACTAAATTCGCTACGAAATGGAATATGGGATGAAGAACAGCATGGACGGGCATCACCAATTAAACGTGGCGGCAGATTTGAAATCACCATACTGTGCGATTTCAACCAATATAAGGTATTTAAAGTCTGTTGCTGTAACTGTCTCTACATAAGTTCCGTATTTAGATTGCCATAAACGGTCAACACTACTGCGAGTTTCCCCAAAGAATACATTATGACCGCATAACTCACTTAGCAATGAATGGTGACGTTTCTGTCATTCAAATATCATATGAGTCATCTGCAGGAGGTGAACTCCCAACAGCTCCAACAGCACTTGGCACAATGCCATTCCCATTTTTTGATAATGATACTAATAACTTTGCCAAGAAGCCCGCTCCCCCTGGACTGTACGGTGCTCCACCAGCAGATTTTGCACAGCCTCCACCATATGAAATGGGCATGCCGGACAAGCAGAGAGCCCCATCACCATTTAATCCACCATCTGCACCTGCTCCGTATCCTGTAGGTGCACCTTACTCTACCGGTTCTGGAATACCCAATGTAGCTCCCTACCCCACGGGTGTGCCTGGAACTGTTAGTATGTCATCGTATCCACCACCTGGAGCTCCCATTACACTCAACGAGGCTTCATCTAACTTAAGACTTGTAAGTTCAAATTGTAGTATTAGGTAGTAGTTGTGCTTATATTATAACAATCTAGTGCTGTAGGTATCTATCCTATTGGCTTTATAGTTCTAGCTTGTTTTTATTTCGTATGTTAATCAATGCTTGGTTTATATGCTCTGCTTGTTTTCTGCTATTCTACAAAGAATTTTTTTAATTGTGTCGAAAGGAGAACGAAAGGGAATGTAATTTCCAATTTGAATAGGCCTAGGAAAGGTTCAGCTACCTATTATAACTTTAGGTTCAAGACACCTTGAATACAAATCATAGATAATTATCTGAGGAATACAAAAACCCCAAAATAGTGATGTGTCGTTCCGGTTGGACTCGGTACAAAGGAACGAATCCAGGTCAGGATCGATTTGGATCAAATCCAAGTTTCCAGTCCGGATTCGTTCGGGGGATTGAAAAGATTGCAAAGGCGTCAATTCTCGCGGACATTCATTCCTTTGGCCTTGCTTTATTCAATCCAATTATTAGAGCCTCGACACGTCGACACATGACACGATCGGAGTTGCATGCTTTTTTATCAGTTATCAGCAATTTATGGCTTTTGGCGTCTTTGTAGGTGCCAGTTCGAAGTTTGAAACATAAAAACATACTGAATTATCGACTGTGTGACCACTGATCAAAACAAAGATACTATATAATATCACATGTCCGATATCAAATCAACTGCCTACGTTTTTATTCTTTGGAATTTGTAACACACGGGCTTTTTAGTTTTATAATTTTCTCCCGTGCAATAGCGGCTGTAACTCTGTTTCTGTTCGATTTGTCTTTTCGCCAAGTGCATCATTATTACCTAACTCCGATTGTAAAATTGAACAAAAAACGTAGTGAAATTTGGGACCTGTTTAATGTAGTAGATGGAAATATTGGGAAATGTACATTCTGTAGTGGTACATTTTCATACAAAAATGGTGCAACAACAAATTAACCAGGAATACCAGGAATTGTGTTGTTTGTTCCGAGTTCCGAGTAACGGAAGACTGTGGGTGTCTGAAATGAACGTTCAATTTCGATTTCGTTCCGAGGAACGAATTCAACGGACTCGTTCCACTTGTGGAATGAATCCAACGGACTCGTTCCACTTGCTGAATGGGATTGGAACGAACGAGTCTACAAAAGTATCGAAACTTCCCATCACTACCCCAAAATATACTGGGTGCTTTATTTAAAAAAATAGAATTAAAGCCATTTAAAGATGCCTAAATTGGTTTCTTTTTAATAAACACCATGTATAAATCAGCACAACTTTTTTACTGTTACACTAGTATAGAAGTTTACTATGACCAGTTGTACACTTAATTTCATTTTTTAATTAGGGCAAATAATGCCGCTATGATTTTGAATAAATACTTGTGTAATTAGCCATTTTGTCAAAGAGATATTATAATTTTGGCAATGCCGCATGAGAATTTAAAAAAATTATCAGAAAGGCGAATAAATAGTAGATAAGACTATATGTATGTAAATATACAAGGCGTTCTATGAAGAAAATGACATGAAAATGAATTTTAGGTTATGAAGCTTAAAAAGTTGTGTAACTGTTACACACAATATTTGTTGTATTTTAAACCGTGAGTACATATAAACCAGTGACACACTATTGCATCACTCTATATATTTTTTCACTTTTCATCGGAAAATGCTATTCAAACAGATGTGTACAAAATTTAATTAATTTTGTTTGTTTATTTTGATAAGACAAGTTTATATAGTTATAAACATAATTTTTGGCAAACATTAGAACTAAGTAATAGTCAGGTTCACTATGTAATTTTGCTGGATTTTTTTTGGAGAGTTTCAAAAAGGTACATTTTTGGAAAAGTTATAGTATAAGTAATAAGAAAAGGCAGAGGTGTCGATACGTTACCGTAGATACGCGCGTGTCACACAGTGCAGTTTTCAAGTTAATTTTAGAACGTGATAGAAGGGCTTTGCAAGTGTTAAAGTGCCGCATATAGTGAAGGGAAGCGGCGGAAAGCAGACGTAGATAAAAGTTGAAGGAGTTGGCGATAGTCAAGAAGTGTCTAAAGCATTTTCAGTTTTGTTTACTTTTACGAGTGATAACTTACGAGCGAAAATTCCGCGGCGCAGCAGACGTTCGCAAGCGCGGGCGCGGAGAAGTAAATTCGCCGGAGTGGAGCATTTCGTGACCGCGGGACCTGCGGCGAAGCGAGCGGGAATTTAAACGTGCGAGTATATAAATCGCAGAGACGCGTGCGAGCCGGAAACCCAAAGATTCGAGTTGTTTGAGGAAATAATAACGTAAAATAAAATTGAATATTACGGAACGTGAGTACGTTCAACCGTGCAATTTAAACGCAAAGAAGTAAACAGACAGTTTTGGATAATGAATAAAAAGGAGACAGGTTTAGATTCAGAAGAATATTCAACCGACGAGGGGAAACGACGGCGGGAGTGGAGTGAAGAAGAAGCAGAGGATACCTTCAAAAAAAGTAAAAGAGGATCCCGAACACCTACTAAGACCCAGGAAAGAGTGAAGGAAGATAAAATGGATAAAATTCTGATTATGCTGGAAAACTTGATGACAGAAATAAAAGAGATTAGGAAGGATCAAAAGAAAGATAATAAACAAATTGAAAAACTACAAAAAGAAAATGAGTTACTAAAAAATGAAAATATCAAGTTCAAAAAAGAAATAACAGATTTAAATAAACGAGTAGAAGACTTGGACAGAAACAGAAGGAAGAATAATGTAGTAATTTCAGGCCTAAGTTTGGAAATAAATCGAAGTGATACAAAAGGTGTAATGGAAGATTTTATAAAGGAACATTTGGAAGTTGCAATTAAGATCAAGAATGCTTATAAAATAGGACAAAAAACATGGATACTCGAACTGAATGACCTGGAAGATAAACTTAGTGTTATGAGAAATAAAACCAAATTGAAAAATTTACAGGGAGAAAAGATATATATTAATGATGATTACACGAAAGAGGAGAGAACAATTCAAGAATATATAAGGAAAACAGCCAAGGAAGAGAGAAATAAGGGGAAAAAAGTCAGAGTTGGGTATTGCAAGTTAGAAGTCGATGGGAAAGAATGGATATGGAATATTGAACAACAAGAATTAGAGGAGAAACCAGATCCAAAAACCAATAATTCAAAAAACTAGAAAAAGGGGGGAAGGCTGGAATTTTGATAATGAAAAATGCAATGAAAATGGAAAAGAGAAAATATAACAAATTAATAGTGATAGGATCAGCAAATGTACAGGGAATGAATAAAGAAGGTGCTCTAAAACAACTAATAGGAACTGTTAAGGAATACAAAGTGGACCTACTAGTTCTACAAGAAACAAATCTAAAAGGAATTATGTCAAGTAAGGTAGATGATTATTTATTTTTCAATGGTGGTGGGCTAGTAAATAGATTAGGAACGGGTTTTTTAATAAAAGAATCAATGAAAAACAGTATAATAGACTATAAAGTAGTAAATGATAGATTAAGTTATATGCGATTGAGAGGAGCCTACAGAAAGATTAGTGTAATAAATGTTCATGCTCCTACAGAAGAAACGGAGGAAGATAAGAAATTAGAGTTCTACGAAGAGTTGCAGGAGCTATACTCAAACATCCCAAGTTTTGATTTTAAAATGATAATAGGTGATATGAATGCTAAAGTGGGAAAGGAGGAGAGAAATAAAAAAATAGCCGGGGAAGAAAGCTTACATGAAACAACTAACAAAAACGGACAATACATGATAAATTTTGCTGCAAATAATAATTTGATAGTTAAAACTACAATGTTAAGACGGAAGAATATTCACAAAGCTACGTGGATAAGCCCAGACGGCAGAACACGAAATCAGATCGACCACCTACTGATAGAGAAGATCCATTCTAGCCTGGTCCAAAACGCACGAACATATAGAGGCGCAGATATAAACTCTGACCACCTACTACTACTAGCAAAAGTTACACAAGAAATTCCAAATCTAAATAAACAAAAAAGTCAAACTCAAAATAAAAAATGGAACATCGAGGCTTTAAAAGATGAAGGAACTAGAAAAGAATATATCCAGGCAGTAGAAAAAGGCACAAAGGACATAAATGATCATATACCTATAGATAAGAAATGGGATTTAATTAAAAAGTCAATTGAACATGGAGCAAATAAATTAGGAAATATAAAACGAACAAAGATAAAGCCTTGGTTCGACGCCGAGTGCAAAAAGCTTATAGAAGAAAAACAGAAAGTGAGAGAGCTAATGCTTCAGAAGCAAACCGAGATAACAAAGGCCAGGTACATTGAAGCAAGAAGAAAAGTAAAGGCAACATGTAGGAAAAAGAAAAGGGAAATGTTAGAAAAGAAAGTAGAGGAATTGCAAAATAACTTTAATGAGAAAAGAACAAAGGAATTATACAGAATATTAAAGCAAGAAAAGCAAGGTTTCCAGCAACCTCAACTTTACTTTAAAAATGACCAGGGAATGATGGTATTTGAAAATGCAGAAATTTTAGAAATGTGGGCAGCACACTTTAAAAAAATCCTTACATGCCAAAATAATAATCAGATTGGAGAGGAATGGTTTCAAGAAGACGAAAGAAAGTTGAGAGAACCAACAATGCAAGAAATAGAAGAGATAATGTCAAAAATGAAAAATAATAAAAGTCCCGGTGCTGATGGATTTCAAATCGAACTGTTCAAAGTAGCAAATGCAAGTCTGCTAGAAAAAGTGCATTCACTTATCTTAGAAATATGGCAAAAGAAGTGCATGCCTACTGAGTGGTCATTAGCAATAATTCATCCAGTGTACAAAAAAGGAAGTAAGCATAGGCAAGAAAACTATAGGCCAATATCTCTGCTGAATGTGATCTATAAAGTGTTGGCAAATTTAATCAAAACAAGATTACAAGAGGAAAGTGAACTAAAAATAGGCCAATATCAGGCCGGTTTTAAGAGTGGTAAATCAGTTGTTGACCATATATTTGCAATAAAACAAATACAGGAGAAATGTGACAGAAAAAAGATACAAGTGCATTGTTTATTCTTAGACCTTAAGCAGGCCTACGACAGATTAAATAGAACAGCAATATATGAGGCGATGAGATATCTAAGGTTACCTGAAGAATTAATAAAGCTAGTGAGAATGACGTTGGAAAATACTGTTAATAAAATACGTTTCGGTGGAGCTCTATCTAAAGAATTTTATAGTAATATGGGTCTAAAGCAGGGCGATCCGACATCAACTTTCCTATTCAATATTTCACTTGAGATGGTTCTAAGAAAAAGCAAAATAAGATTAGAAAATAACATATTCCAGCACTCATATCAATGTCTAGCTTATGCGGACGATTTAGTTCTCTTATCAAGGACAAGAGAAGAACTAAAAATAATGATGGGAAAATTAGAGAAGCAATTACTGGATGTAGGTTTGGAAATTAATCAAGGCAAGTCTAAATATCTAGTTTTAGGAAAACAGAAACAGGAAGCTGCACTATTGTGGAAGAGTCAAAATGGTGGGAAAACATATAATTTTGAGTGGGTTAATAGTGTGGTTTACCTAGGTGTTGAAATCAATAGTGATGGGAATAACTATAATGAAATAGATAGGAGAATCGCAGCAGGATCAAGGTGTCTCGGTAAATATAGAAATTTATTTCGTGAAAAACAATTAACACAAGCAGCAAAGGTGAAAATCTATAAATCTATCATAAGACCAACAGTTACATATGCTAGTGAAGTTTGGGTACCAACGCAACAGTGTGTAAATAAACTGGAAATATGGGAACGGAAAATACTCCGAACGATATTTAAAGGTGTTAAAGAAGAAGGTAGATGGAGAAGAAGGACGAACGCAGAATTGGCAGAACTATTTAATGACGCAGGAATAAAAAACGTAATCGATCAGAACAGACTACGGTGGCTCGGTCATATAATAAGGTTACCAAACGACCAATTAACGAAGAAAATGTATAACTTGCAGTGGGGAGGACGAAATAGAAGAGGCAGACCTAAGAAAACTTGGTGGGAACTTGTGGAAGAAGATCTACGTAACTATGGAATTGAAAATTGGCAAACACTTGCATATAACAAAAAAGAATGGAGGAAGAGGATTCAAGCCATGGGCCTTCAGGCCTGAAGTACTGTTTTATATATATATATAATAAGAAAAACAATGTTTCCATTTGCCCCGAGTTCTACGTGGCCGCCATTTTGGATTTTACAAAATAGGTAACTTAAAAACAACTTGTGTTAATATCTCAGCTTCTAAATAACAAAAATATAATTTTGACAGCTAAACATGCATTTTCAGGTCTAAGAAATGCAATGGTATCCAAATAAATACTCTTAGAGTCTAGATTCAACTAAGAATTATTTTGATTTATTTATTTGGTGAAGTATGGCTTTTTATAAAATTTTTCTTACACGAACAATAAGTTTAATGTTTTTAATTTTTTGAGCAACCAGAGAGTTTACATATCACTATCGTCATCATCAGTTTCATACACTTACACTCACTGTCGTACTGACAAAGATCGGTACAGGATAACTTATTTGTTCGGCAGGAACATCTTGCGGAAGAACAGTCTTTTTTGCATTGACAACTAATCATCTCAGTTAGTGCTTATAGAGCTAGAAGAACATCAATACAAATACTTCTTTATTTCCCTCGTCTAAAAGACGAAGGAATTTTTTATTTTGCAAAAAATAAAAGTAATAGTTTGCAAATAGCTAAGGTTTTATCGTTGGCGAAAATGAGACCTAGCAGAAATAGGGTAAACACCTTAAATGGGACAGAATACTATGATACTTTATAACGCATCAGAAACTTGCCGCATTCAAACACGACCGTGGCTCAGTTATCGTAGCAGCGGACAAGAAAATGGCTCGAGATATTCGCCTCGAAGCGCGGAGTTAGAATTCCAGCAGACTAAATGTTTTTATTTGCAAATTGATCAAATTTGCACGAGGGAAGTTCCGTGTAAACCCCTTTACAGACTTTTATCTCTAGTTTTTAATTTTCCACATTTGTAAAGTTATGTTCAATTTTTTTTTATTCAACTTTTTTACAGATTTTAGCAGTCATAATTTCTTTTCGTTTTAATAATGATTCCATGCCATGTAGTTCCTTTAAGTTAATCAACAAAATAACTGAGTTCTAAGGAAAATTTTGAAAAATTGGATAAATCAGTGGTTTTAAAAAAGTTAATTAATTGCATATAAAATTTTCTGCCCTACCTGTTCATGTGCTGTTATTTTCATATTTTTTACGCTTGTCTCACATTTGGCAAACACAGAACTGCAATATGAATGAAGGTGATGACTTAGTAGTAGTTTATAAAGTTTGGAAGCAGCAACTTCTAGTAATGTATTTTCAGGTGAAACCGGACAACACAAGGAAAATTTTGTCATATTGTGGGACAGCTATTATCATTATTATTCTTATCAGTTTGGCTGTGGTTTTCAGAAAGAAGTGATGTAGGAGGGATAATTCAACCACCTATAGTGAGAACCATTACAACAGTTATAACAGCGATTACAGCAATGATAATAGTTACTGTAACAACGGTTATAGTGGTTACGATAATAACAACTGAGATTGAAAAAAGATTTTCTATATTCTTTGTACAGCAGTAGCATTATTGCTTTTTCAATATATAAAACTAATGTGTTGAAAATGGTTAATAATAGTATATTATGGGACAAGTGGTTGAAATTTTATCAGCCACGAGTTACATATACTATTTTTTCTACGAATTTTCACTTATTTTAACAAGTTAATGCACTTTAGAAAAAAATAAACATAAAGTGACATTTTTCTTGTCACCAATTGTATGTCAAACAGTTTGAAATCCCGGTAGTCCGAGCATTTCAATCTCTAGTGGTTGAAATGCAATTTCAACCACCGGAATCAATGTCAGAATGACTGATTTCAATGTCATGAGTAGAAAAAATTGTTATCCTTACAATATGTAGTATCAAGTAAGTTTTTTATCCTTTTAAAAAGCTCCTTAAATTTTGTTTGGTAGAAACGGCAAAGTGATGCTACTGCTTCTAATAAGGCAGAACCTAGCTTAATGTTACACTATTTACAAATAAGTGATTTTCATAATTTGAACTATATTTTTATAATGTGCAAACAGTACTTTTTACTTCTTTTGAAGTATGGCAACCAGAGGATATAATTTAAATTAAAATTAAACGCTAATTGATCATATTGTAAACTTAAAAGATTATCCTACATACATCAAGTCAAAGTTTTTGATCTAACTTTATCTACCAATGCCCATGATTCTACAGTAGTGTAGGTGTATATATTGTTTCATACAGATGCATTTTTGCTTTGATACTAAGTTCTTTTGTGCCTATTACGAGCCCAGACTCATATCATTTGGCCCAGATCAGTAAAGCTCTTAAATTTGATGGTGTAATATTTGGAGTTCGTCCCAAATTTGGATTTTCTGCTATGGATTTTGTTGTTTTATAGTTTTGCAATATTTGATACACTATAATACGATAATTGCAATTGTTTGTTAATTTTGCCACACGAATGACCAAAATTCAACAAATTGACAATAGCTTTACCACGTACCAGAATGGCAAAAATAATACAGACACCCGACTGTCTATATGTTATTAAACAACAAACAGCTTGTTTCACTTCAACTAAAACATGCTAAGGTGAACGAAATGATATTTTGATCATATGGGCCAAATTAAATGAATCGATAATTTATTTTTAAGTTAGTGTTTCCTGACTATTTTTTGTAATTTATTATTACTGAAGCTGTTATAATATTGCTAAAAACTCTTACAATTATAATGTAAGAATATTGCCCAAAAAGATCTTCTTTTGTGGGTACAAAATAAAGCTACCTGAAAAAAACCTAAAAGGGCCAAATAGTGTGATTATGGGCTCGTAGAGTGTTGTTTATTTGATAATAAATTTTATTTGCCTTGTTTATCTTGTGTCTGACTTCTTCTGTTTTTCCATCTTTGTTGATCGTTCTTAGATATTCCATTTGAACCACATACTCCAGTCGTTTGTTATCTATTTGAATATCCATTCTTGCTATTTGTTTTCTCTGGTGATATGCATTATTTTGCTTTTATTGATATTGATTTCCATCCCTTTTTCTTCAAGGTTTCTTTTCCAAATGTTTATATTAATCTGAAGTTGATGCACGTTACCAAGGCGGTCTATATTGTTCCAGGCCATGACATTGGGTCTATAAAGTGACTTTTGGAATGGCCTACCACAATCTGGCAACATGGCTTCACCAACCTTTAACAAAAAATTACTAGTTTCGGTCACTAAATAGACAATCTGCCAGTGCACTATCCCTGTCATGGCAATGCATTCCAGTTGAAAAAAGTCTATAATACACTGCTATTTACATTGCAGTACGTCACTTCACCGTAATATTCGATTTAAAAACAATTTCTAATGGGTAGGTATCTAATTCTCCATTGCAAGTAAATCGTTACCAATTTTGACTGTATTTAAAACAGTAATTTCTTCAAATTAACTTGCGTGGAAGCTAGTGATATTACAGTCAGGACAAGTATCTTCATCTTATCAACAGCTTGTTTAAAGTGCTTTTCACACACAACACTAGCCTTTCCAATCTGCCAGTTCACTAAACGCAAAATGTCTTTCTATTTTTGTGTCACCCTTTCATTAGATGGATACTTGAATACGCTAACATATGGAGCAACTGATGAAGCGGAAGTTGATTTGCAGCTTGGTACGTAAAACTTCAAATGCATTTTTGGAACTTATATGAACTGCCTTGTCAAAATAGTTTTTATCTGCGACCACCACTAAAAGTAGGCCTTTTAGCGCTAGCTTTTTTCAAGTGACATTTTATAAATTAGCGTGTTTAAAAAAATCAGCTGTTTACTTTTAGCCCATGTGCTAAAAGTGAAGTGAGGTTATAAAACTACAATTTCGAACTGGAAGTGAGGTTGTAAAGTTATTCTAGTTACTTCTTGCATTAGAGGTAAAGTGTTTTTGAAATCATTAAAGCGTTATGTAATGAATACAGTCAGATGTGTAGTATTAATAATTACCTTTGATAACTGACTTTGACAGTATTGGTTTCACAAACATTCGCCCGCATTCCAAGGCCCTCTCTTTATTATGACATAAATTCTAACTGTCACAGATGCAAACTTTTGTTAAATCGATATTTATGGATTAATAACAGTAAAATTAAAGTTGTAGATAAAATATTGTATGCAACGCGTGCTAAAAGTCGTTTATGCACGACACATGTTATGAAACTCGGCCTTCGGCTTCGTTTCATAATTTTCATGTCTCGTGCATAAACGTCGACTTTTAGCACTTGTTGCATAAATAGCTATTAATGTCAAATATATTTCAAACAAACAAAACTTAGTGTGTCTTGGAATGGCCCAGCACACAATCTGGCAACAGAGCCAGTGTCATGGCCTGAAACAATATAGACCGCCTTGACGTTACCCGCTATGAGTAGTATGTCGTCTGTGTATATCAGGTCCTAGGTCATTATTGGCATTAAATTGTGATATCCTAGTCTTGTTCTTGTAGTTTCATTTTTTGCATTTTTTGATGATGCTGTTCATGTATACTATAAAAAGTAACGGGCTAAGACTGTTGCCCTGTTTCACTGCCTTATCCATCTGGAACTTTTTCGATTTATGTCCATTGAGCCTTACTACTCCCACAACATTTTTGTTGAGGTTTTTATTTATTCATATCAGTTTCGGCCTGGTTTGTACTTGTTCTAGTGCTTCCCATATATGTTTTTGTGGTACCTGGTCGAAGGTAGCTTTGAAATCTAAGAAGGCCAAGGTCTATTTTCTTTTCTATTATGTTTCGGATCGTAATAATGTGGTCCTGGGTTTGTCTGCCAGGACGGAAAGCCGCTTGTTTATCTTCCATTTTGTCCTCTATTTCGTTTCTTACTCTCTTCTCTACAATTTTGGAGTATATTTACTTGCAACTGATGATAAGCATATTGCTTTATAATGATCACAGATTGTGATTTCTCCTTTCTTGTATATGGGCACAATGTTATTTATCTCCCCAATCTGTTGGTAGCTGTACTGTTTTCCAGCCTGTTGGAATACTGCCTTGAGCCATTTTACGATTGGTTCTCCTCCTTCTTTAATAATTCCGGTGTTATGTTATCGTCTTCCGCAGCTTTTCCATTTCGTGTTGTTTTTGAGGCTTGTTTTACTTCTTCTTCAGTGATATCATCAATTTCGTTCTCTTCATTCTCTTCTTCCATCTCCGGTTCTCTACCTTGGTCTTCTTCGTGTTGGAACTTAGTTTTGTAGTAGTCTTGTCAGGCTCTTAGAATTCCTTCGGTCGTTGTTTCCAACCCTCCTCTTTGATTCTTGACGTTTCTTATCTGTTTTGCTCGATTTCATTTAATCTTTTTACTATATTCCGGAACAGTTTTTGATTTTCTATATAGCTCTCCCCTACTTTTCTCCCAACCTCTGTAGAATTATTATTTTCCTCAACAAATTTCTAGTACTTATTAATTTAAATATGCTGTAGTAACCTTTTTGCTTAATTTAATAAAGCTGGTTTTTTCTGCAATGCTTTTATGTAAATTGAATATAAAAATATTTCTTTTAAGCAAAACTGAAATACGAAAAATATCATTGCTTATGTTTTTTTATCACTGCAGTAGCAATTAGCATAATACTAGTTGTGGGATTTACTGCAATTTCAGCACAAATAGAGTTCTGACAAAATAGCCGAAGCCTGTAACATGAGAGTCATAATAATTGCATGACTGTTTATGTTCCACATGTTACTGAAATGTGACATTAAGATTTTTACTTTCCTCTGTTCTTTCTGGTCAATTTTAGTTAATTGATCCAGCATAAAAACAATAATATAGTTTAAATTATGAGTCCAGTTTACACATTTAGAAGTCCAGTTTACACATTTAGATATCATTTATGTAGTGTATATTAGATCTATGTTGTTATTAGTAGCTTCAGCGTACTTATGCGAACGTTTTGTCCGTCCGTCCGTCTGTCTGTCTGGATTGCCTGTAACTTTCGAACGGCTACAGATATCGAAATTTTGAAAGGGGGCAAAGTTGTTGCTAAGGTCCCGAGCACCTTCATGCGCTATTTGGTTTTGGCGAAAGGTCAACCTGTTTTCGCAGTGCTGAAGCTACTCTTTTAGACATGTACTTGAGCAGTTTATTTTCTTATTAAGATATATTTTCATGTAAGTTAACATAAAACAAAGTATGCTGCCACAAACTCAGGAAACTTAATTAAAGGACAAGCGTTGTACACTACTTTTATGTTTATAATTGCATGAATGTGTTATGTTGTATACCAATATGCCTGTACTTGATGTAATAATTAATTAAATGTAATATATTGGTCACAGATCAAAAGCTGAAAAGTTAAACAAGTATCGAGGGATGTGCCTGTTAACTTCTGCTTTTAATGGGCGACCAATCAAGATATTGTGTCTTCACTTTTTCGGCTTCAGGTTATTGTGAGCCACAGCGTTATTGTGGTAGTGATTGAATGTACAATTAATAGCTTTAATGTTAAATTCGGTATATTTTATTAAATTACTATGTTTGCAACTTTGGTATGCCTACCAGGGAGTAAACATGTATTTCATCGAAGCGTAGCAATTTTGAATCTATACCACATTCGTAACATAAATCACAATGTTTGATATGCCGCAGAACAGATTTTGATATTTAATAACAATTAGTAATTAAAAGTATGTTTGTAGAATATTGATTCGTATGAAAAGCCAAAATTATAAAAAAGGTGCATGTTATTAGAAGAACCACATTATTTGTGTATTAAAGTCCATAAAAATTATAGTAGTTAAAATGTGAAAGAGCTTTTAGATCGTATGCAACTATAGTTTTGTACTAATACTTTACAAGAACTATGATTATAATGATGTGCTTTCCATATGTAACTTGTTATATGTAGTTAAATCTTTAACGATATAGGTTTATTCAGAAAAAGGCGACAGTAGGTACTTCATATTTTTGCTACATTTATAGAAACTAATAAAACTTGACAAATAGAAAATAATGAAACGGTCAAGTTATTGCTAACATGATAGTTTCCATTTTTGGATATGTTTACAAGATCGGGATCCTAATTAAAGTTCCAAGTTTTCCAAGTTTGAGCCACCGCTCACTCCGCCATTTTGAAAAAATGGCGCTAAAAACTAGTTTTTTCGCATTATCTTGTTACGAGTGGACTAGGACAAAAATGACTATTATGAATATTATAGACAACATAATATTCTACAACTTTTGTTTGAAATATTTTTTAGTGAGTGAAATAAATACCACTCTGCAGCACTGTAAAGTGGAGCGGATTAATGAAAATTTCAACAATGCTCCGTTGCTGATTTTCTCACGATTTCCGTCTATTAATTATATATTGACTGTATCCGTACCTAGTAGTGATGGGCGAATCTGAATGAAAATAATCGGATTATTCGATTATTTTGACCTTCCGAGATATTCCGATTGTTACTAAAAATATCTCGAATGAAAAAATCTCTCGGATTACTCGGAACAAATATCTCGAATGAAAAAATCTCTCGGACCCAACTACTAATTTAGTAGGGAACTTTAGTTCAACCGATTCTCTCGTTTGAACTGCGATTATTCGCATTCGGATGCAAGTTTGTTGGAGTCCGAGTGGTCGGCTCTCGCCTTCTCGCTATCGACTGTCGGTGTGCTGCTTGCCGACGGATTATCCGGGGTTTAGAATTTACTTTACAATTCTCACTTTCACTTCTGTTTTATCATCGCCAAAGGCCAAACTCAGGGCAAGGACCGACATGGGTCGAAATAATAATACTGAAACTGAACTGATTGTATTTATATTTATACTTCATTTCATAGAAACAAAAGTTATATAATAATACAATTTATTGTACTATACCGATTTTACAAATTATTTCAAAAGTTTACATTTTAAAATAGTTTAGTAAATAAATCGAAATTATAATAAATTTGACATTGAAAATTGGCCCGGAAAACTCGGCCTCGATTTTATTGTAAAGTGTAATTTAATATTTGTAATAAGAGAGCGAGTTTGCGCGAGCAAGGGAGATGGCAGACCCTCGCAGCTTACAACATTAAATTAAGTATGATTATGATTCTAAGATTTTGGCGGTGCTTGTTAAAATCAGCAGCAATCTTACGTCCGTTGAAAATTCTTTTTGTAAAAATTTCTTCCATGCTCGCCTAAAACTTTTACATTCGCTGGAATTCTGGAAAACTCCCACTTTTCTTAACTTGTAGAACAATCTACTATTAATTCACCAGCGATTTAAGAAGAAAATTAACTCGCTAGCATATAATCGTTATTTAATAATAATCGTAACGGCGTAACTGGAGATTTGAGTAGGTATATTTTTATGACGCTCAACGGCTTGCTTAAAGCTTAAAACTGAAAAGAAACAGAAAACAGAACAGATTACAGGCACCTGAAAATGATTTCGGTGAAGCAACAAACAAATAATTCTCGTATTTTAAATGCCCGATGCCTGCATTCGGCTACGCACAGCGCACATGCACCACGCGCCCCACCTACTGCATTACTGCCAGAAAATAGTAACTAATCCTACTAATATAGTAGTCTCAACGGAATCCGAGAGATTCATTCGCCTCCCGAAACCGAACGATTCGTTCGTATCCGATTGTTCCGAATAATTCATTCGATTATTAAAATATCTCGCATTCGGATATCTCGATTATTAAATTCATTCGATTATGCCCATCACTAGTACCTAGTAACTATTCACTAGGTGCTATTAACTCGTTCCTACACCACTATGAGGTAGAGTTGACGGAGCGTTTTTATTGGGGAATCCTCAGTACGCCTAATCCACTAATAGCTGTAATCGAAGTGTTCTATTACATTTTTGGTCGGTTTGATAGTCCCAGTTGGTTCGTATCTGCTTCCTCATAAAAAATTTTGTCGTCATTGTCAGTTTGAGATTCAAATTCTTCATTCTTCATTGAAGATCAACTCGTCAGCACCTTCGACAGCCTGTTTGACTAATATATTTGACTCTTCACAGATTATGAAAACAAGTAAACACGAGATAGTAACTGTCAATATGTAATTAATAAACATGAAAAAATCAGCTCAAAGCAGAGGACTGTTGACATTTTTATTATTCCGCTCTACTTTATAGCGCTGGAACTTGGTATTGGAGATACGGAGAACCGATTTTGAGCATAATTTTTTCAAGATGGCAGCGCGAGCGGCGCCTCGAGAAGTTGGACCAGATTTCTATGTATTTACGTATTTTGTGTGTTTAAACATAAAGTTGTCGCCTGTCTAATATTTACCTATTGTAGCTGTAAGATTGTATTTTACATAAAACTTAATATTTCAAAGTTCTACCTCATATTACTTAGATCGATAAAGTTTTAAAGAATTTGAATCAGCTACAGAACTCTTAATATTGCTTTGTAGTTGCAGAAAAACTTCATTGTTTAAAGAGATTAAATGTAATATATTTATGCATTTGTATATTTTTCCACGTTTATATTTTAATTACTGTTATCACATGTGATATATTTACGAGGCGTGTTCAACAACAAACCCCCTCCCTCCGCTCCCGTTAAAAATAAAGTTTAAGTGAAATGAAATTTTTTTTCCAATACCTACTTGTGTAAAGCTGTGTTTTTTCTATGAAAATCTCCATGATACGGTAACATTTAAAGATGAGTGTGGATAAAATGCTACTTTAATCACTAGTGAATAAAATAGTCCATAATCTATAGCAACTAAAAAAATTTATACATACTACCGTGGTACCTAATACAAAAACAGGTAACATGATATTTATTTGAAATTATTTATTCAATTTAAAACTTCACTTTCAAAAATTATCTCGCTCGGCTTTGCCTTGTGAGCTAAAGTTTTCCCCTTATGGATAAAATGCTCCTTTATTCGCTTGTGGCATACATAACTAATTTGCCAAACGTTTTGTACAGTTCTTAACTTATTTTTTTGATGTATTTGACATTGTTATCCAAATACTTGTGTAATCGTGGGACTAATTTCTGTATTACTAGGTCGTAAAACTCTTCTATCTGACTTTTAAACCACTGTGTGACCGCAGTTTTTAAGTGATCATCATTATTGGACTTCTGTCCGGCAAAATGTCTTCAGACACAAAAACAGATGGTAATTGTGGGTGCCAGGGGTGGATGATCCAAAACATACCATTTGAAACCCCTCAGCAACTATTGAGTTACACTTGCGGTGTGCGGCCTTGCGTTATCGTGCAGCAAACAAACACCGCGGGAGAGTAATCTTCTTCCCTTGTTTTATATCATCCGCATTAGATGTTTTAAAGTGTCACAATAAGCCGCAACGTTAATAGTGGTTCTTGGTTGGTTAAAATCCTCTAGAGAACAACCTTCCCGTCCCAGAATTTTAATCTTTTTTGCAGATGGAAGATGGGTGTATTTTCATTGCATTCTCTCGGACTTGGGGTAACAAACCCAAGTTTCATCATCCATTATTATCCAGTACAGGGAGTCATTACCTGCCTCCTCATAATGCGAATGGAACGATAGAGCCGATCCCATTCGATTCTCTTTATGAATTTTCTGTAAGATTTTCAGAATTTACGTGTAGCACAGCTTCTGCTAATTTAACTATCTGAATGTGGTAGTAACAAACGACTTCCGGGATAGGACCGTGTCATGATGAGATCTAAGAACTCAACGTTTCACCCACTTTCGTAAGGGGCTTCACCAGGAGGAAAAAGCAAAAGAGCAAGGTAACTCAACGTGTGAACCACGTCAGAGGCGAACCTCGGCTAACTATCGGACAGAGAAAGGTGAGAATTTATAGGCAAGCGCCGTTGCAGTTCAGCAAATGCCGTCGAGGTTCAGTGGTGGTGGACGGGGCTTAGGAATTAGCACTTTCCACATCGAAGGAAGGGGAAAGCCTTCGTCCCAATTGAGATTATTAGGGTGTTTGTAAATCTCAATGGCTTCGCGAATCTTTCTGCTAAAGAAGAATGGAGATTTGCAGATGATGGAAGTTTCATCAAAAAGGATCTTATGACCAGTATCACGTTGGTGTTCGGCAATGGCTGATGATGAAACGAGACCTGACTTGAGACAGCGCTGGTGCTCAGAGATGCGAGTTTTCATTGAACGACCTGTTTCACCAATGTATACAGCATTACAAGAGCAAGGGACTCTATAAACACCTTTAGATGACATACTGTTTAATTTATCTTTGCTCGGGGTTTTGAATACTGTTTTAATGTTTTGTTTTCGAAGAAACTTTCCTATGCAGTCGGTGACTTGGCGGATATAGGGAAGAAAGATTATTGCTGCAGGAGGATCGGGTTTTGGAGGTTCGGGTGGCAGTGGATGAAGATGGCGATTGATGGCAGACCGTATATTCCTAGCACGGTAACCGTTATTCCTAAGAGCTTTCCGAATGTGGTTTAATTCAGCGTGGATACTATTGTAAGCTGTAATATGCAGAGGGGGAACTTCGTTTCTGGACACATCTCGTATGTTTTAGTTACTGCAAATATTGTCGTATAATGCCTATGTGCATTATAACATTATAAGTGCGATGTTTTGGACTTCATAGTATATTATGTTATTAGGAGTAAAAGTGATACTGTGAAACAATAAAGAAGCCGACGATTAATTAATAAAATTAAGCAATGGTAGTAAAAATCGCAGATCAACCCCCTTCAGTTTATACACCACGGCAGCTCTGAAAACTATTTACTCACCGCGATGGCCCTAGCTAACTCAAATTTCGGCGGCCTTGGATCGTAGGTTCAGATCATCAGCTGTATACTCTGGAATGTCTTCAAAAAGGAAAGGAAATGGGCGCCAGAAATCAAAAGATTTCAAATAATAAAAGGAAATAAACTGCAAGTGACTAGCGTTTAATTAATAATCAATAAAAAGTCTTGAAGTGTGAGTAAAAAATAATCAGGATAATTAAAATTCAAATAATGTGATAACAAAGTAGTGTACGTTAACTGAAGGTTGCGCATAAAATCAAAAAACCCCTTTCGGGTTATTTTAATAACTTTACCAACAAATCATTCGTGGAATAAGCTTATCACAGTCATTTAATAAAACCTTCTGTTAGGCTATTGAAAATAAAAAAGCGTGACTGTACCTTTTACAGAGGGTCGAAATACATCAAAATAACAACTTTTAAATACTGAGCATAATTAACTATAAGCATAGAAATTCAAATGTAAAAAGCAAGAGCATGTATGAAATTGAACATTACATGTTAATACAAATGCAAATACAAAACGTATGAATTTAAATTCCAAATAATTGCTGGTTTAAAATGTATAAAAGTAAAATCCAGGTATTAATGATACGATAAATCCCGGAATAACACAAACTAACCTCGCTTCTCCAACGCTCATAAACGGCTAACAGGCAAACGCCGGCCGGGGTAGCTACACTCTTCGGTTCAAAATAAGCTGGTCGTGAACTGCTACCATAATGGACGAAATCGCCGTGGATGCAAATTATAGCAAAGGCACCCTCGAACGGCAGCAACTAAGCAGAGCGCCAGCAGGTGTCGAAAATGCGATAAGGCTAGCGGCTTGGCCTCCGAGAAAAACTCGTGGTTGAAACTGGTAATAAAGAGCTAAGAAAAAATGTAATTACTATACGAGTAACAAAACAGAAAAGCGCCATCGTACCTGATCATAATCAGCCCTTAGAAACACACTGCTCATTAAATTAATTGAGCGCACGTAATTTGACTTAAACACACAAACTTTAGCCACGCCGGTGGCGGCGGGCCAAAGCGAGGACAGCAAGTCTCGGATGAAAAATTCGTTTTCTAAAGAAACCTTGCATTACAACGACCTGCGGTAAGAGATAGCACAGGTCAGAAAGGGCATCGCGCAAACGAAAGGAACTCGATACAGGTACAAAATACGCTGCTTTCAAAAATTTACGAATTCGAAATGTAAAGGATTTATAATTCAAGTAAAAATATACAGGTTAGGCCTGAAATAATTGGATAACTGGCGAAACAATTAGGCGAAGCCAAAAAATTGTTTCAACTGGACAAGACCGGACGCGTTTAACTGACGAGCGTAGCTAGTCAGACAAGTCCGGGTGAGGCACACAAAGTCACTTTTACTCCGAATAGCATTTGCCCGAACTGCCATTAATAAAAATGTATTCGCAAATATTTTCGCACTTTCTCTCCTCATTTAAGTTCAGTCTGACAATTTAATTACGTTTCGGAACTTCCGCTTCTTACATTTTTGAATTCAGCGCTTTCCCGCATCTTTTAGGTTCCTCTGGGAAGCAAATTATGCAAACGTAGATCTTTTTGCTTTACCCGTCGTTCAGCCATAAAATTCTGAAGATCTAAGGTTTTCTCTTATACTGCCTCGTTTAATTTCTTTCAAGTGTCTCGATTGTTTGCCTAAAGACGCCAACACATGGAATGTTTGGAATTAATTGGCGCCTTATTGCCTCGCTTTTAGAAACATGTCTGACCTTGTCTGACTGTTCTGTGAATTTGTGAACTGGAGAATTGAATGGGGGTTGTATGGGTGGGATGGAGTAGGGACGCAGGCAGGCCGCTGAATTTTTCCGGGAATTATGATTCCCGCTTTGAAATGAATAGTCGGATTGCTTGCCCCGGCGGCCGCGTCGTCGGAGTACCTTTTTGAAGTAGTGAAAAATTTGTTAGCAAATTTTTATATTCTTGGGCAATCTTCCAGAAAATGATTACTATGTACACTCGGGTGCAATAGCCGGCCGGCAGATTAACCGTAGACGGCGTACAGGTCTTTAAGAGATTAGTCGGTAGAACAAAACAAAGTTTAAGTGCCCAGCGCCAACAATTTTTTTCCAAATAACGGCGAGTGCATCCCGGTGTTCCAAAGAGAATTTGTAAACTCAATAACTTATGCACAAACACAGTTCCTGAAAGAGAGCTTCAAACAAGATAGGTAATCGTAATTAAATTCAAACCTTCGTAGCTGGCACAGTGATAATGTAATTTCAAAAAAATGGCACATTATACATATATACATATATCACAATAGTTCATAAAATCAGGATCATAGGTTATTACGAATAGCGAACTACACAATTGAAGTTACCTCTAACAAAATCGTAATACTCACAGTTCTACATACAATTTACAATAATTGCATACATTAAAACAGGTTGATAACCAGGCAGCTCTGATAGCAGGTGTTCCGTGCTTGGTTTCTGAGGAAACGCAAGGCGCGATTCCTGAGCGATCGTTCCCAAATTCGTGCGGCCGAAAGCTGGTGGCTCAAAGCGATTCGCATCACGACGTGCAGCAAGAGGAAGAGCGGGTCCGAAGGTCCAACATACACCGGCTCGAAATCGTATGAAGAGGTGGCCGTGGAAGCAATAACAAACAGCTGCAGAAATGTTTCAGATCGGTGCTCCAGCACTAGTTGCCTGCAAAATTCCAGGCAATGTGTGACACCACGTGGTCGTATACAAAATCCGTCAAAGGCGTAGGAATCAAACTTCCCCAAAGTGAGCTCGGGGACATCGGAGCCACTCAAAAGTGTAGGCTTACATTTCACAATCAAAAAAACAACAGCGTCAAACGTTAAACCACCATGTCGATTTGCCGAGCGAGAGCGGAAAGAAAGCTCAAAAACAAAATCGTGCTCCCAGGAAAATTTGCAGAACAAGGTCGCAAGCGCGGCAAATACAAAACGGCGCACTCACAGAACAATCGCGCAACCAGATGCGCCACAGAACGGATTAAATACCACAGAATGCTAAATTGAAAGGCGGCGCAAATGAAGCTTAACAAATTAGTTGTGTGTCTTCAGCCGTTGTATTTATTATGTTGCATTTCGTGTGTGCTTTCTGAAGCCGCTATGCAGCTCATTCTAGAGACAGCGGATTTTCCTTGGGTTCTATTTGGCGCTGGCCTGTTTCCGAGGAAGTGTTGCCTGTTGGAAAATTGCAAAGTCGTTGTTGGCGCCTTCCATCACTCTTTGAGGATCAATCATGTCTGTTTCTTTGACAAATGGTAGCAAAATTAATAATGCATTAAATCTAGTTTTAGCGAATTGGAAAAGTGAACTTGATCAACAGAAAAGTGTAGTGGGCGTGTTTCTAGATTATAAGCGTCCTTTTGAAACAATCGATAGGAAAAAATTGATTACAAAACTGGACAAATATGGAATACAGGGAATCGAGAAACAATGGTTTGAGAGTTATCTACCTTCGCGTACCCAAACAACTGTGTATGATTAAGAGGAATCGACGGAAATTCTTAACACATTGGGGGTTCCTCAGGGATCCGTATTAGGTCCATTGCTATTTCTACTGTACATCAATAATCTGGAAACAAATATCAAACACTGCTCGCTAAATTTGTTTGCTGACGACACATTAGTTTGGGTAACTGCGGAAAATACTACTGATGCCGCCAACAAAATAAATACAGATCTTGAGATAATATCACAGTGGTTACAAATCAATAAACTAAAATTAAATAATGCCAAAACAAAATGCATAATTGTGTCAAATAAAATTAATAGTGAAAATATAACTGTTAAAGTAAAAATAGACGGTCTAGAAATAGAACAAGTGCCTGGAATTAAATATCTGGGAGTAATTATAGATAATAGACTTACTTTTCGTAGTTATATAAATTTTATCATTAAGAAAGTTGCTAAAAAATTAGATCTTTGGGAAGAATACCTAGTAAACTAAGTATTAATGCTAGAATTCTAGTCTATAAAACCATTATTGCACCACACTTTGATTACTGTGCAAGTATCCTCTTTGTTACGAAGCGGATTTGCAAAGGTTGCAAAAACAACAAAACACCAATGCGATTTATTTAACGATGTTCTAAATATACGAATATTAAGTTAATGCTAAATACGTTGCAGTGGCTAAGTATCAAACAACGTATTTATTTTAATACAGTGGTTTTGATCTACAAAGCTGTTAATAATTTATTACCAAATTATATGTCCGATTATTTGATACTAAATGCTGACGTTCATCAATATAAAACAAGGAATCGATTTGATTTTAGGCTGCCTAAATTAGATAAAGCGAGTACACAAAATTCTCTGTATTACAAGGGACTAAAGTCTATAGTTCGCTTCCTCAAGATGTAAAAAACATGACAAACATTTATAGTTTTAAAAAATATTTAAGCAGCTTTGTGAAGCAATACTATTAATATTAATGTTATTAATGATAAATAAGTTAAGATATGTACTAGTATATTATACTAAATAAATAAACTTACTTACTTGTATAATGTTGCATGCGAAGTTGTATTATGTGCTGTGTTTTCTTTTGTAAGGAGTTTGGGGAACTGAAGAAATTAACGAAAGGTAAGTTCACCGGGGCTGTACGCTGGCTGGCACCGAGCAGTGCAGGCACTTTTAATGGTAGGCCTACATTTCTACTTTTAGTAAGCTTTTCATACATTTTTTCCGATTTCAAAAAGTGGTGGCGCCTATGACATTTAAAATCTCTATTTAGAGTTACAGGTCGTTGCCCTAATTAATAATATCGTAATGAACCATCCCTCCCACTGAAGCTTGGCCAGCAACCTTTGTTACAGTACATCGTAGCATAGTTGGGGCAACTGATGCTTGTATTTTTTTAGTTTATGTTGTTTTGATCATATAACAAACTGTGTGGTGTTTTGATGTTAAATTGATGTCGTATTTAGACTATAACATACCTTTAGAATATATTCAGTAAATGTTATTCCCTATTTAGTAGATTTTCAGAGGTACACCTTAATTACGTAACATAATTTTAGCTGGACGGCCTCAACACGTCTGATGCTCCAACTCGGATCAGAGTCGACCTGTACTTTAACAAGATGCGCATGTTTCGTA
This sequence comes from Agriotes lineatus, assembly GCA_940337035.1. Taxonomy (NCBI): domain Eukaryota; kingdom Metazoa; phylum Arthropoda; class Insecta; order Coleoptera; family Elateridae; genus Agriotes; species Agriotes lineatus. The sequence goes on from CALNHX010005086.1 coordinate 52,227, forward strand.
TCTCGAGTCTGTAACACACCACCGTTTTAGTTCTTAATAATAATGATACGCACACAATGAGTAGTGTGGGCTCTGATCCTTCTAGTAGCAAAAGGCAAACAGGGGTTGTTAAAAACCCAAGAGCTTTAATTATCGCAGAAATTGATGCCATTTTGAACCAATTTTTTAGTGGCGATTAAGGTGATATTTATTTACCTGAAAGTTCCTCAGACGGCAGTAGTAAATCAGAAGATGGGGGACCAGATATTGAAACAGGTAAAGTATTGTTGTATTTTGCATAAAGAATATTAGGATTAGGTTGTATTTTGTGGTAGTAATTAGAAGTTAGCGTGAAATCGAAGGTTAGATGATTCCAAATACGGGAAAATAGATTCGCGAGTGTAATTAATACGTGTAGGTAACCTAAACCGAAAACCATATGAACAATAAAGTGATTAAAACAAGCGGTAGAGCAAGGGCGAATAGTGTGCAAAGTGAAAAAGAACTGGTAAAGCGGAAAAGAGAAAACGAAGACCCGGAAGACTTCGAAAAGTGGGAGCTGGAGAACATAAAAGCTTTTAAAATTAGCACGAAAGTAGAAAGAAACCCTCAAAAACAAAAAATAGAGAAGACCGCGGAAAAAAACTGGACAAAAGAAGAAGTAGAAGAGATGGAAGCGATTGTGAAAAAACTGGAAGAAATAAAAGAGGAGATAAAAAGTGATTTCAGTAAAAAACTGACGGAGATGAAAAATGAATTTACGGAGATGAAAGAAGAACTACATAAGGTAAAAATGGAATGGGAAGAAAAAGCAAAAGTTTGGCAGAAAGAAAAAGGAGAACTTGAAAGGAAGATTAACAGCATCGAAAGTAAACTAGAGAAGCAAGAGAAAGAAAAAAGGAGAAACAATATTGTAATTAAAGGAAATGATTTTGACGAAGAACAGACTGGAACGCAGGATTTAAAAGAAAAAGTTTCGAATTTTATACAAAAGGAGATAGGAATGGCAATTAAGGTGGAAGAAGCGTACAAAGTTAGAATGAAGGAAGCAAAAATTACAGTTGTAAAATGTGAAAACTTCGAACAAAAGATAGCAATCCTAAGACAAAAGAAGAAACTAACAAACAACATCTACATCGACAGCGACCTCACCAAAGAAGAACGCAGAGTGCAACTTGAAATTAGGAAAATAGCCCAAGAAGAGAAGAGCAGAGGAAAACGCACACGAGTAGGATATCGCAAATTGGAAGTGAATGGAATTAAATACGAATGGTCCGATATAGAAGGAGGAAGCTTAATAATAAGAAGTAATACTCCAAAAAAGTAACGAGGCAATCAAAGGACGGACACACAGGCAACAAAAAAGCAATGGAATGGTTTATGGAAACGGAAATACAAAGGAAGAATATCAAAAAAGGAAAGGGAATTAAACAAGGTACAATAAGAAGTAAGAGAAATAGAGAAAATATAATGAAGATTGGAACGTGGAATGTAAGAACCATGTTAGCAATAGGGAAAATGGAGGAAATAGCAAAAGAAATGAAGAAGTATAAATTAGGTATCCTAGCGCTTCAAGAAATAAGATGGAAAAATGAGGGAAAGATTGAGAAGAAACATTTCACGTTATACTATTCAGGAGAAAAAACACAAGGGAGAAACGGAACAGCATTTATGGTCAATGAGGAAATCAGGAAAAGAATAATACAATTCAGAGCAATTAATGGGAGGATATGTTACTTAAGGCTAGAAAACAAACAAGCCAATATATCGATGCTAAACTGCTATGCACCCACTGAAGAGGCAGATGAAGACGATAAATCGCAATTCTACGAAAAATTAGAACAAGTGTGTGATGAGGTGCCCAGAAACGATATACTCATAGTATTTGGAGACTTCAATGCGAAAATAGGTAAAGAGGAATATAACAGAGATGTAGCAGGAAAGCAAACAATACACAAAAACACAAATAACAACGGCGCCAAGTTGTGCAACCGTGCCTCATCAACAAAGTCATTTATAATTAGCACAAAATTTAAACACAGACTACAACATAAAATCACTTGGATGATCCCTGGTAGAACCGACGGCAATCAAATCGACCATATATTAATTTCAAAAAAGTGGATGAAATTAATACACGACGTAAGATCTTACAGAGGCGCAAACGCTGATACAGACCACATACTTGTAATAATGAAATTTAAAATGAAAATAATTAAAAAGACAAAGACAGCGGAAAGAAGAAGAAACTGGAATATAAGAAAGCTGAGCGACATGGAAACAAAAACAAAATTCTGCGAAGCGATAGAAAATACACTAACCGCGCAAGAAGACAACATTGATAATGAATGGCTTAATATAAAAACAAGTATCATTAGAGCAGCAGAAAAAACAATAGTACAAAAGAATAATAGAATATCGAAGGAATGGTTTGACGAAGAGTGCCAAACTAAGAGCGATGCAAAAAAGGAAGCAAGGAAGAAATGGATAGATGCAGGACGAGAACAAGAATTAACTATACAAAAAGAAAAAAACAGCCTGGATCACCCATAAAATGCAGCTACTGGAAGAAAGCAATAAAGACAACAGAAAACTCTTCGAGTATATAAGACAGTTCAACACTAAAAAATTAACAACAGTAAAAATAAGTAAAAGATATTGGGAGACCCACTACACAGACTTCTATAAAGAAACAACAGAAAAAACAGACAAAGAACTATATGACAAGAAAGACAATGAAGTAGACATTCCTACATACGAAGAATTTGCAGAAGTAGTTAAACAACTAAAATTAAAGAAAACCGCAGGGCCAGACGAGATACATAATGAATTAATAATTAATGGAGGAGAAGAGCTATTAACACGAATATATAACCTAATAGTAAGGATATGGACTGAGGAAACCATGCCGCAGGACTGGAAAAATGGTCAAATAACACCAATATACAAAAAAGGTGACCCAACAAAATGTAATAATTATAGAGCAATTGTATTACTGAACACGACCTACAAAATTTTAACTTCAATATTAAGAAACCGACTGACTAAATACACCGAACAAAAACTAGGGCAGTACCAACAGGGATTTAGACAAGGAAGATCAATGGTAGACGCAATCCACACGTTAACACAAATAATAGAAAAATGTTATGAACACGACATTGAAATATACATTCTCTTCATAGACTTTCAACAAGCGTTTGACTCCATTAATAGACAGCAACTATTGAGAGAAATGAAAAACATGCAAATACCAGGAAAATTAATTAGACTGACAAGAATGACAATGACAAATTCTATTGCGAAAATATCGACAACTGAAGGCAATACAAATGACATTAATATAGAAACGGGAGTGAGACAAGGGGATGGCCTATCAACCACCCTATTTAACATAGCGCTAGAAGGAGTCATAGGCAAGTGGGGAAATAAAACGATAACACACAGCTCTACACAAATAATTGGATACGCTGACGACCTAGCAGTAATAGCAAGAGACAAAAGAAGTTTAGAACAAAAAGTAATGGAACTCATAAGAGAAGCCGAAGCCAGAGGTTTAAAAATAAATGAAGAAAAAACAAAATACATGGAAAGCACAAGAAGAGGAAACTCAGCTGAAATGAAGGTAGGAAGATATAGCTTCCAAAGAGTAGAATACTTCAAATATTTGGGAGTAATGGTAGACGGAAACAACGAGAGAAGTCCAGAAATAACAGAAAGAATAAAAGCAGGAAATAAAGCATATTGGAAATATCAAAAGTTTTTGAAAGACAGAAATCTTAGCAAAATAACAAAGTTAAAAATATATAAAACAGCGATCAGACCAGTCATAACCTACTCCGCAGAAACAATGTGCCTACACAGGAAAGATGAAGAAAAGATGAGAATATTAGAAAGGAAAATTATAAGACGGATATATGGACCAGTAGAGACGCCGGATGGAGAAGCCAGACAACTTATGAACTTTGAAGTGAGAAACCTACTGGAAGGGGAAGACATAGTTAGATTTATTAAGGCACAACGACTACGGTGGTTCGGACATATCCAAAGAAGAGAACAAGATGAACTAATAAGAAAAATATTGAACTGGAGACCTATGGAAAATCGACCAAGGGGAAGACCAAAAATCAGGTGGCAAGACCAAGTAACGAGAGATATACAAGACATGAGGATAACGAACTGGAGAGAATTAATAAAAAATAGAATGGAATGGAGCAAAATAACAAAGAAGGCACAGTCACACAACAATCTGTAGAAAACGAACAAAGCAAGGAACAAGCGGACTGATCCCCCGCGCATACCGGATCAGAAGAGCTCACTGCAACGAGCGACCTATACTCCGCTGATGGAGTGCTGGGTCTATATATAATTAGAAGTTAACTTATTACAGATCCAGACACACTCTTGTTCTAGTATGATATTTTCATGACAGTGAAACATGGCAAAATAGACCTGCAAATTTGATAACATTTGAGTTCACTAAACTGAGAATTAAAAGGACCTCTTCCATAGCCCCAATTGATTATGTTCAGCTAATATGTTATTTTTCTTATTTTTCTTTATGTCAATTTATGAAAATGCTCGTGCACTAATAAGTTAATTCAAAGATGTACGAGGTAATAGTGTTCTGCAGAATCAGTGTTGCCACCGCTTTAGTGATGTCAAAAAGTAACTATTCGGAACAGGGAGTACTCGCTACCCCCGCGACAAGATCCGAAGTAACTTATATCAATTTGCAGTATTCATAACATTTTTAAAACAGTGTCGCGAAGAGCGACTTCCCCTCTGATGAAGCAAGCTGCAATGTCTTGCAAAACATTAGGCAATATGGTTGCACAAACAGCAACAAGGTACTCAAACAACACCAGCCATTAAAGAGCATAGCATCGCTTGGAGTCTTGTTCGAATTCACAAGTTGCAAGGCACATTAAGCCAGAGAGTGCTGGGTGTTCATCCACAAATACTACGCGGCCTAAGCCGAAATTTCTTTTTAACAAGAATAGTTGAAGTAACCGCGAAAGCCTCAAACAATAAATAACGAATACAAAGTAACAAATACTACAACAAAAAGTAACGAATAGTTACCTACAAGTACCGAAAAGTAACTAAAACTGACATTACTACATCTCTTGTAAATTTAAATTCCTACCAAAGTATTTAAAAATCCCTACTTTTTCCTATATAGCAGAATAGACGGTTTTCTATATTTTACTAGTAACTTTTTTATGTGACTGAAAATAAAAGAATTAATGTACAGTCGTGTGCAAATAAATCTGGGACAGTGTTTTTTTCACATGCAGATTCAGTTAAGAATTGAAGAATATCTCCATGGATTTCCTGCTATCAGAAAGAGTTACATTAAACTTTAACAGGTACTTAAACCCTTAACTCTCTCTGATAAGAGGAAATCCATGGAAATATTCTTCAAATTCTTAACTTAATCTGCATGTGAAAAAAACACTGTCCCAGATTTATTTGCACACGACTGTACATTAATCTTCCTTCATTAAATATTTTACAATAGTCTGTAACTTTTGTAGTGCACCTAATTTTGATGTTTCAGAATGAAGGTATTTTAGAAGTTAAAACATTTTTAGCATTTAGTAATACACTGCTCCAAGAAATTAACTCACCACCTGCAAGTTCTCGAAAATTGTAGAAATGTGTAATATTTTGTTTCACGTTAGCGTCTTTGAAATAACGAAGAATTCTTTGAATTTTATTTTTATTTTGACAGGTTGTAGATGTTTAAAACGCATAAAATGTAATAAAGTGAAATTTGCCTTAAAGAGTAAAAGTTTAAAGTTATAAATATAGTGGTGTAATCGTCTGTATAATGAAAGATTGAAAAGTCTTTTAAATTTTTGTGCAATATGAATCGGCAAAGTAGAAATTTTTTATGGATGAAGGCTGCAGCTACAGGTCCATTGCACATTTTTTTGAAAAAATCAAATTCTAATGTGATTCCGACTTTTTGGGGATCACTGAATATACACGGCCAACATATTACTGTACTATTAAAATGGAATTATCTTAATGTGCAAGAATGCTTGCCGTACTAGGTCTCCCATGTATGTCGTAACAAATTGTCAGCGTTTTTAGTATGGGAGTCTGTAAGATTTGCTGAAAATCATTTGAAATACAGAAGACCAGCTACAGGCCCAACATTGACTGTAAACCACCGCAAAGATCGACTAAATTTTGCTAGGGAACATGTCGATTGACAAGAGGCGGATTGGGAACGAGTTTTGTTTAAAGACTAATCCAGGTTCTGCTTACACACTTCTGATCGACATGTGAGAGTTTTTAGACGTCTAAATCAGCGATACTCCTAATGTAATATTCTTCCCAAAACACCATTTGGTGGTGGCTCGGTGATGGCGTGGGGAGGTATATCTTTGACGGCGCGTACTGACTTGCACGTGTTCAACCGTGGTCCTGTGAACAGCCATACGCCAAGCTCACGCTGCGCGCGTCATGAGTGAATACTTTGATCGTGTTGCAATTCAGGTAATAGAATGGCCAACCAGAAGTCCTGACCTAAATTCTATAGAACATCTATGTAACACTCTCGGCAGACGGGTAACAGCCCTCCATCCACCACCTGCCAACATTCATGAACTGGGACAGCGACTGATTGTTTGGAATGACTTGAATCAAGAAGAGGGAATAAGGCCTCTATTTTAAACACGACTCGTCTCTGTCAAGCTGTTATATGAAGTAGCGGTGGAACACTTTTTAGTGAAAGCTACATTAAAAATTAAGAACTGTTAAGTTTTTTTTTCGAGTTTTTCGTTTCACATTATTGTTGTTTAATTTAAGTTCTATCGTTACTTGTTTATTCTTATGTTTAATGGTTTAATTGTTAATCGCTGTTCTAGTAACCGGAAAATGAATAGTATACACAAAGCTAAATTTAAAAAGTTTACATTTTTATGAAATTGTAAGGTGGTGCATTCATTTCTTGGAGCAGTGTATTAAACCCGTCTTGTTAGTGTTACTCCAATTTTCCTTTTCCTTCAAAGTCCGGTCCAGTTGCCCAAATAGCCTAAAATTTGGATCCGGCTCGAAGAACCAATGTTTCCTTCCCAATATCCAATTCGAAAGGTAGAATTTTATAGTATTGTAGAACCAGGTTGTTTCTTGGCAGGAGATGGAACTTGTTAGTTGCTTTAAGATGTAACGGGGGTTGGTCAGGCCTTACCAACCCTTTACAGACAATCTTAGCCTTTGTCTATCGTTATAAATGAATCCACTCTCATTGTTTAAAGTATATTGATTTAAATTGATAATACAGAAGCTTATATACAATTCAATGCGTTCGTGTTTTTTAACGTATTACTAAAAAACACGATAATATGCTTTTAGTACAGCGTAATCGTATACATTGTTCGTAATTGGACCTAGTACACTTCGAATAATGCAAACCTTGTCGAAATGCTCTTTGTAGTAATTTGTAATTTGACCTAGTGCGTCGATAAAACTGCCGAGTCTTTGTTTACAAACACTTATCTGCATGCTTTAACTAGTTCTTGTAACCTAATTCCTTGCACTTTTGTGTTTGCACAATTTCAGTTAGTTTTACATTTTTTTTAAATCCATGATCAAACAAAAGTTTGAACAGTTACGGTTCTGAGTGGTTTTTTGTTTAAAGAAAGCTTTGGTTAATTAGCACTGTTTGAAGATCATATCTTTTGTGTAATGTTTTTTTAATTAATTTGGCAAAATATAAAAACAGATTTAAATGGATGATTTTTAAAATTAAATCACTTGATTTACATCATGATTTTAATCATGAGTTAAGCCCTGATATGTGTGGTCAGTTTTTAGATATACGTAGGTGTGCAGCTGACGAACAATTACACACAATAACTGGTCAACTCAGAAATGGTAGTTGCAGAATGACACAGATTTGATATTTTTAAGACTGATTTTCCACACAGATACTGAACAGAATTGCCTGGAGGCTGGCAGGTTTTTGTTACTTGCGGTGGTTTCGTCCCTTTTTATTCTGAGCATAGGTACAGTTGAAACTGCAATCTGTATTTAAAGGTAAGGGTAGTCATACCACTCAGAGGATGTTATAATTTGGTAACTACTTGGGGTGCAGCCTCACACCCCAAAATATGCTTGGAAAGGCAGTACTTCGATGTAATGAATCAAACACTTAATACAGTGATCGCCAAAAAGTTGGTATCAAATGGAAAACATTTTTATTTAGAGTAGTTTGGAAAATCAAATGCTGGCCATCAGAGGTAGTTGAAAAAAGATTACCAATGGGTCAAACAAAAATTGTCATATAACTTTCGTTATCTGTCAAATTAAAAAAAAATAACGAGAAATGCGTTTACTAGACAAGACAAAGAAAAAATTAGTAAAAAAAGCTATTTAAAATGTGATTTTCAGTCTAAATGCAAAATTTTGGCTCAAAATTAAAAAAAATCCAAAATTTTAGAACATGTAAAACGAATCAAGAAAAATCTTATTTGGACAACTGCAGAAGAACATTTACGAAATTTTTGCGAAAGTAATTTATTAGTAGGGGCAGATTTGAGTAAAAAATACGTGTATAATACAATATTTTTTTCTATAGCAAGAACTTTAACAATTTCAAACGAAAATTATGACAGTCAATCACATTTCAAAATGTCAGTAGCTAGATTGGGTTGCTACGATAATACGAAACTGTCATATTTAATTTAAACAAAAGTTAGAAAATTAAATTACTTTATCTATCCTTGATGTTAAAGTGATACTTTATCTACCCTTGCTGTTAAAGTAAAACTTGACCTTTTGTTTTGAGTTGATAAAAGCACACTTTAACATGTGCTATAGAAAAAATATTATTTTTCGGTAAATAATAAAAAAGTGAAGGAATAATTTAGATTTTCTATTGTTTTTTTCCATTTATAAATTAAGTCTTGGTAAGTATATGAAATTTTGAAAACTATTCCAAAAATTGAAAAATAATTTTTCGGAAGTTAGAGAAACGAAGTTGCTTAGTGGACTTGGGATTGTTCAGTTAGCTATTAGACACCATAAAAAAATCTTGAAATTTTGCTTAATTTCCTTAATAACCTCTTCCATTTTGACAATTTCGAAAAGCACCATTATCTAACTTAAAAAAAAAATCGCTCGATATATTGGATAGAGGCTAAATGGTTTTCAGAGAAGCGCAAAGTTTTACAGTAAAAGTTTTTTTTTTTTGAAAAAATCAAATTCTAATGTGATGCCGACTTTTTGGGGATCACTGAATATACACGGCCAACATATCACTTACTATTAAAATGGAATTATCTTAATGTGCAAGAATGCTTGCCGTACTAGGTCTCCCGTGTATGTAGTAACAAATTGTCAGCGTTTTTAGTATGGGAGTCTGTAAGATTTCTAAGTTTGGTTAAAGCTTACTAGTTGCATTTGTAATTATTTGTTTGATTTGAGCAGACGAGATTGGCTCATACAAGCTACCTCGATGAAAATGAATGTCCAGGATTTTTGTTTGGTAATTGAACAGCTCGCTTATTACATTTGTCGCAACTTGATGTGGATGTTCAGATGATTGGCGTCAGTGGCCTTGTACCATTTGTCCATTTCCTTGATTGCCCTAATTCTTGATTTATCTTCTCTTGAAAGTGTTCCAGCTGTTTGGGAATTCGTTTTTCAGTTTCATTGAATCTTGAGAGCGTTGACAGCAAGAATTTAGATTGTTAATTATTCATTTTATTAATTTCTGTTGGTTCTGGTTTAGTTTGTCGATATCTTGATAGACTTCATCGTGTACTCCGAAAGTTGACATTACCACAGGTCCAAGCAGTCCTGGTTTTTTTCTTCTTGATATTCCTTCCATATCATTTCGAATCTATTCCATTTGTTTTTTCTGCTCCAAAAGGTGATGCACCAGTGTTTTGCATTGTGTGTTTTTTATATAATTCTTTCGCAGACTCGCTCAGCTTGTCAAAAAGTTGTTCACGATGTTGACTACGGTATGAAGTCTTCTTCAACCTTCCCTCTCTCAAACTGGATTTCTATCCTAAACGTTCTCCTTTCAATCTTCCCATGTCCAATGTGTTCTACATAATATCCGCTGTCTGGTTTTTGAATGTTGATTTCCGCCAATGTGTTCGTGGCAAAATGTATGAACAAGAATAATAACGATTTCTATCTTGAAGTAGCAGATTTCTTCAGTACAGGCAATGAGACACTGGTTCCTGCAGACTTTCATTATTCGCTGGTAATGAAATGCCTATGGATTTTTTAAATTTATGTCCTACTGATTTTTGGATTGTCACTACTCGGACGGATCTATTGGATGCGGGATGAATCTCTATAACTTTTGCTAAAGGCCAGTTACTAAGATTTATGTTATCTTTAAAACTACACCTCCGATATTGATGTTTTGCAAGGATTTTTTCCATTTACTTCTTTGCTGTAGTCAACGAAGATATTCTGAACTTCATGATTTCCAAAAGCTTTGTTTAATTTTTTGGATTATTTTCCAGCGACTAGACAGATTCGTCGAATGATTGTCAATTCTTCGAATATTAGGTAAAGTTGCCAATAACTTTAGATGGCGCTTAATTGATTTCACCCTGGCTTCCCAAAATCCTCCGAAATGTGGAGCGACTGGAGGGATGAAGTGCCAGTGAGTGCCAACTGTTGCTAAATTCTCTTCAATAATTGGATTCGCAGTTGCTTGACGAATTTCCTTGTCCAACACCTTTTTGACGCCAACGAAATTTGTTGCGTTGTCGCTATATATGTGCACAGCATCCTTTTCTAGCAGTAAACCTTCTGAAAACTGCCAAGAAACTGTCAGTTGTTATCTCGCTGACAGCTTTCAAGTGTCATGCCTTGGTTGATAGGCAAGCAACAATAGCAACGTAACTCTTGTATGAAGAATGCCTGAACAGAAATGCCTGGAGGTTGGATCAGGTTTCTGTTGATTGCACATTTTTTCTTTATCCCTAATTTTAAGCACATGAATGAGACTGCATTCATGTATTAAGACAGTTTAGTCAATGTCACTTAAAGGGATGATGGTGTTGCTACCCTTTAAAACGCAGCCTCGCGTTTTATGAATTATGGCTTGGAAGAGGGCAGCAACGTTGCGAATGAATCATACATTAGATGTCGATTGATTTTATTACAAAAATAAACGGGTTTTTATACAAAACATAATTGCTTAGAACTAAATTAACATTTCAAAGTGCAAAGTGTAGATAAGTGGAACGATTCTAATATTACAAAACAATAAGTCAGCAGGCGATTAGCTGTTATGGTTTCGCATGCGTTTGCAAGTCCGTGCGCTGAACTCGAGATTGTGAGTCGTTTATTTGCGCGATTTGCAGGTTGGCAGTTTTCTGGCTTTCAACTCGTTTGATTGCGAAGCAACACTGGCTTTTAAATTGTGAACGATATTTCGTAAATTTGAACTGAAATTTACATTTGTTTAATCTAAATTGAAACAATGCCTTCTTCCTTTGGATGCTCATTTTTGTATTGGTTTGGCATAGTCCACTCCTGAATGGAAGAAGGGAGGGGTTGAATTGACCCTCGTTGATGAAGATTCCTTATTAACTGTTGTGCTGTTTCTGCCTTGTATCTTATGCATCAAACACATTTTTTGATACTGGAGCTGATAGCTCGCTTTGTATTGATGATCCAATATTTTCTTTTTATGTAGGATAGGGTGAGTTGAATACCACCGTGCAATGTGTGTAAATGCGCCTCTTCAATGATCAACTTGGAAATGTGATTGGATTAAGGAATGATGATTGTATATTTTTCATTGTAGGATAAAGCTGAATTTTCTAGTCTTCCTCCAACACGGATGATTCCATGTTGATCGACGAATCGATTGAGATTGGCTAATTTGTTGTTGGACTACGTAGTTCTTCTTTGAAGTTCAGATCATGTTGCCTTTAAGTTTAGATCGCTTCCTTGGACCACCTTGATTAATGTTAATATTGTGTCGTCCATTTCTTTGACGAACAACCATCCAAGTTAGATGAAATATGATTATTTTCCTTTAATAAAATGCTCAGTCGTCGAAAAAATAGTATGTATGTTCGAGCTAAAAGTGCGCTTGCCGCTTTTGCATGATTGCTGGTTGAGGCGAAGCCGAAGCCAGCAATATTCATGGGCAAGCGGCAAGAATGCACTTTCAGCTCTTAACATACAATATACTATTTCCAACTCCAAATATTACACCAGCAAATTTAAGAGCTTTACTGATCTGGGTCAAATGATATGATATTGGGCTCGTATATTCCTTTCCCATAATTTGATTTAATGCTGTAGAATTTCTGTAGGTTCTGAAAACCTATTCACATTGAAACTACTTGAGTGACGTGACGATTTTACCTCGCAAAAGAGAAATGGTTATTTTGCTGCACGGAATATGCATTTCCCACGCCCGCGCGGACTGTCACTCGGAGACTATTTAAATCAATCACATTATTAAAAGAGATTCGTGCACATTTTGTCACATTCGCAATTTTCGGAAAAAACCACCCCCACAGAGCTAGAATGGCGGAAACCGATTTTTGGTAACTTTGTCGCCCACTACCGTTCCCAATACCAACTTTTCAGTATCGCGGCAATCACCAAAAATGTGTAGAATTTTATTTCAACATTTTTTGTTCAATTACTTTTTCTGTGCAACAAATGGATCGCCAGAAAAAACAATTTTAAATATTTTTAAGATGGCGGCTGTTTGGCAAGGGGTAGTGGCACGGCTTTTTGGTTTTACACTATGACCCTAAACCACTGGGCAAGAGGAATCGCTGCGGCCAATTTTTTTAAGGTGACGGCGTGTTTTCTGACAATTTTACTGTACTATATATGTTTTTGTTATGTGATTAATCAATAGGAGCTGTGGACATTTAGAAATCAAGTTTCCCGCCAGTTATACAGTCTGTTCTACAAAAAAGGCCCCGCCTTATAGCAACTTTATTATTTATTTTAGACCCAATAAACCTTACATCAAATCAAATGGCACATAAAAACCTACATTTTAACACTATCAAAAAATTTTTATCTTCAATTGTTTCAGAGTGGTGACGTTACATGCAATTTTTTTAAATGACACTGTATATATTTTTTTTACATTTTCTGGTAGAGGTTTTTTCTCTTTTCAACAATATAAATATTTTATGCCCTTACATAAGAAAATTTTCGAGAAAAATTAAAAAAACTTTTTTATTAGTGGGAGGCCACGATACAAAACTATAAACAAAAGTGTAATTCAGAAAAACAAAACAATATTTATTTACAAAAGGGAACACAAAAAACTAACCATTTATAACAAATGTTCGATATGTAAACCATTATTGACAATACAAATTTGACATCGTCTATTAACACTTGCTGCGTTTATAAGCTTATCTTGAGGAATACTTTGGCAAGCATTTCTAATCCTTACTCTGAGATCATCAATATTTTCTGGTGGTGTAACGAAAACAAGGTCCTTAAGGTGTCCCCACAAAAAGAAATGAAGGGGAGTTAAGTCTGGGGACCTACCTAGCTGGCCACTGAATTGGTTCATTTGTGCCAATCCAATTCTATCCAAAATTTTCGTTTAGGAAATTAGTGTTTATAAGAGAATTATGGACAGACAGATATCTTGTTGAAAAATGACGTTATTAAATTCTGCAAGAGGCAATTGTTCCAAATATTCCTGTAATTGGTTTCGTAGAAACTGGTTGTATCTAACTAAATTTAGAGTTCCGTCAATAAAGTAAGGTCCTAACAACCTTCCGTTTAAAATCCCACACCATACATTAACGCTAAATCTTCTTTGAAAGCGATTTTCTCTAATATTTCTGGGATTTTCTGTACTCCAATAATAGTGATGATTTCTATTAAATAAGCCGTTATTGGAAAATGTGCATTCGTCAGACCATAATATTTTTCTGTAAAAATTAGGATCCTCTTGCTGTCTGTTTACAAAGTAATTACAAAATTCAATTCGACGTCGAGGGTCATTTGCTTCTAAATTATGCACTAAATGTACCTTATATGGTTTAAAATCATGTTTTTTTAAAAATGTGATGTACTGTAACTACATGACACCTGAAGATTATGTGCAATTTCTCGTGTTGAAGTATTTGCATCTTGCTCTACACTTAACAAAATATCCAACTCCAAATTTTCATATATCGTACTTGGCGTCTCTCTTTTTTCTTTAGGGAACCCGTATTCTTTAACGTTTCTTCTAATTTACTAAATTTTCGCCGGGAAGGAGCCTGTCTATCGGGATACCGTGTTTGTTAAATACGTAAAGCATCCGCACTATTTTTCCTGCATTCAAAGAATACTTGCAACATGTCAACCATTTCATTGTTAGTAAACCTGGCCATATTTTGATTTGAATATTAAAGCACAAGACTATAATATAACAAAACACTTTAGATTATTCTGAAATCTGACAGTTAAAGCGTTTGTCTACTATTTGTTTTGTTTTTCTGAGTTACGCTTTTGTTTATAGTTTTGTATCATGGCCTCCCACTGTGAAAAAGTTTTTGTAATTTTTCACGAAAATTTTCTAATGCAAGTGCATGAAATATTTATATTGTTGAAAAGAGAAAAAAAAACCTCTACCAGAAAATGTAAAAAACTATATACAGTGTCATTTGAAAAAAATGCATGTGACGTCACCACTCTGAAACAATTGAAGATAAAAATTTTCTGATTGTGTTAAAATGTAGATTTTTATGTGTCATTTGATTTGATGTAAGGTTTATTGGGTCTAAAATAAATAATAAAGTTGCTATAAGGCGGGGCCTTTTTTGTAGAACAGACTGTATGTAGGTATAATCGCGATATTTGGCAACAGTGCGTTATAGAACTATTATTTATGTATGGAATTGTCTTTAGAAGTATCGACCCACTATCACATAACCTAGTTTAGAATCAAGATTTTCTTAATGTTTTTTATTTTTGCTCTCTGATGTTTCCAAAGCGTTAATTTCATTAAGAGGTGTTTACAGAAAAGTAGCTATTTAACTGAAAAAACTAAATAATTTATTGGGTGTACTTCAGAAAATAACAATGGAAAAGTCAATTTTCGATCCGGTAGGTTTAACTGTTTGCATGTGTCTCGTAAATAAACATGTTTGGTTTTGTAGCCCCTACCGTATATTGGCCCCATTTATGGAGGAAGGTTCGCTCCGGGAAAGATAGTTAGAATTCAAGGACAGTGCCATCGTTGCATATAGGTCAGTTATTGAAATCGAACGGTGTGTTTTGTTTATATTTCATGAAGACCAATCAAGCAGCTTTGAAATTGCAAATATTTAGATTGTCGATATGTAAAGTGATACTATCTTTTCGATTCATGCTGGAATGCTGGACTGATTTGAATTGAAAAAGAATCGATTTACATGAATCTGGCTTGATAATCGGAATGACTCTTACATGTAACTTCTAGTGGAAAGTATATACCAGATGTAAAAGCAAATGTTATATAATTACCTACTGTTACCATTTTAATTGACATGTACACAAAAAAATCTTGTTTTGGTGTAAACCATTTTCTTTTAGCTCTATTAACAACAGATTTTTCCATTTAATCTCATCGACTATGGGACTCTGTATACATAGTAGAAAAAATGGTGTCTAATAAAAAAATGGGTCAAGATTACCAATGTCAGGTTCTGTTTATTAACTACCGAGTGAAAACAAAACCATATTTTGACGTTTAACCGTGGTTTGTTGCTCAGCTAAATGCACATATGCAGGACGTGGTAGCAACATTTTTCAAAGCACTGTTGACCCGTTTTTTTTTTACCCCTTAGAAAGCAGTCCTCGATTACAGGATATTCATGAAAGTGAAAACCAGCCAATCTCTCAGTCAATGTTTTTTTGATATCACTAGCCATCATATCTATACGTCGAATAACATTATGTCGCGATAAGCTCACTTTCTCAAACTCTTTCTTCTTTTCTGGGCACAAAATTCTGCACCATCTACTAGGCACTGTGTAACAAACTGTTCCTCGGAAAATGACTTCGATGTTTTCGCTAGTTTGGAACTAACTATAAAACTAGCTTTAACAACACTGTCTAGATTTGATCTTTGTGGATGGAACATTGTTGCTGTTTCCCTAAATCGGTAATGAATTTTTTAATTGTATCCTTTCTTAACTGGCCCGTAAGTAAATTATATTGAGCAAAATGCTTGCTGGAGTAATGCCGCTTCATATTGTACTTTTTTAAAACAGAAATTGTTTCATTGCACAACAAACACGTAGGTTTACCACTTTGCATGATAAAAATGTATTCATCAGTTCATTTGTTTTGGAATTGACAACATTCTGTATCTACTTTCCGCTTGTTTAAATCAGACATCTTGATAGATTTTTTTCTTATGAGCTGAATTTGCTTGAATATTTCCCGCGTCTTTCCTTATCAGTTGTTAAGAAGTAATGAGTTGACACGCGCGCTGAGCGGTTTATATATTACCTGCAATAAGCAACTAGAATACTCTCAATCGTACGCGAAGGTGCGATGCGAGCAGTCAGAGCCGACTGTTATGACTAACGTTATGAATACCGCTTCAAGGTCATCAGACGGCTTCCCGAATGTTTATCTTTATCTGTTTGTCTCTTTCTAACGACTATTTCTGACTCGATTTGTGGCATTCCATTGCGAACGCTTAATAATATTTTTTTCCCGCTGCTGATCATGTAAGTCAGTGATACAGCCTTAGTAACAAAACGTGTAAGCCGGTGATTATATTTGTTTGCTGCTTTTTCTTGACAACAGAACTTAATATTATTATTAAGTTCCTAGGATAATAAAATTAGCAAAGCAAGATGCAGATTTAGACGTTTTGTTTATAAATTGCAAGTGTTTATGTGACATGTGACACTCATAGGTAACACGACTCACGAAAATTAATCCTGGTGACAGGTGACAAACCAAACGATTTTTTCAAAAATCTAGGAAAATTTCGATAAGCAGCGGGAAAAATATAATAAGATAACTCGGAATGTAACGCCTATTAACATTTTCGGCAGGCAACAAGCCGCGACTGCGTCTTGGCTTGTACTTGCCTACCTCAAATGTTAATAGGTCCTTACATTCCTTGTGACTTAAATAGCTATTTCCGTCCACAATTGTGCGAATTACAGCGAACTTTATTTAACGAAACCACACTTAATACAGAATAAAAAACACAAATATTATTCCTACTACTATTTTATTCGCCTTTGTCGCAAGGTGATAATTGCTAAGTATAGTAGTTCAAGTAACACTTTAACCGCAAGGGTGGGTAAAGTCCTTTTTTATGTGTTTTCGATTTTTTTTAAATCTGCTATAGAAAAAAAATGAATTTTATACGCAACGATAAAATGTAATAATCGACTCGCGAAAAATAATGCACACGCGATTTCATCGTTCGAGAATTAATACTTATGACAACTTTAATTAAATTGAAAACTTTATCAAATCGAGTTGAACATACAAGATTAACTAAAATAGTATCGCTAACAAATATTTTTCCTTTATGATACAATTTCAAACTAAATTGCATTTAAACCATGAATTCGGAGTATGAGCTTGGATGAAATATATTAATCGCAATTTTAAACACAAATATAGCCGCTAGGCTTCGGGCACGTGTATGTAAACGACTTGAAAACCAATAAAACCAGTTTGGAAAGCAGTAATAATTATAATTTCCTGTGTTGTTTTCAAAGCGTAGTAGACAAAAAAAAATCTGATTATTTTAACGGAAATTATAAACAACGTCCATTTAGAAATTTTAGGTTTCTATTCAAACTCGAACATGATCTTATAGAGCAACTCAAGCAAAATTCAATGTGAGTTACATAAAACTACAATTGTGTTTTCCACAACGCTTATTATATTCTTTGTAGCTTCTAGAAATTGTACGTATTTCGCACAGATTGGTTAGGTACTACATATTATAGGATAGGTAACAGAGGTTAAAGAATTATGAATATTACATACAATTACTAAATAAATAAACCTAACTCACCAATAAGGGACAGAAGTTCAGGCATTACTTTTTTTACATAGTCATGCATTTAGGCAGCATAAAAATACAAAATAGGCATTTGTTTTTAATAGTATATTAAAACACAAGTTGAACGAGGTATGATTTTATGAAAGGTCAACTGCAACAACAGGCCTTATGAAACGAGTTTTTATACTAATTATTAACTGTGCCTAAAACGACTCTAAAATTCTGAATTTTGACATTTCGTAAATGTGACAATCTGTCAGTTGTCTGAAATAATGGAGGTTGTTATGTTTTTGTTATGAATAAGGTAATGCAAAAGCAGTACTTTGGTGGAACCTATTTTCAGTGTTTTAATAGCCACATTAAGACACCAAAGTACATGAAATAGCTATTTATAATACAAGTGCTAAAAGTGACTGTTTAGTGCACGAGACATGAAAATTATGAAACTAAACCGTAGGCTGCTTTGCATAATATGTCAAGTGCAATAACATTTTTAGCAAGAGTTTGCATATACAATCTTTCCTACGACCTTAAATTTACTGTTATTAATTCATAAATATCGATTTAACAAAGGTGTACATTTTTAACAGTTTCAATCTATATCATAATGACAGTGGATAAGTAGCCGGCACTATTTCTACAGCCGGTAGTTGTCAAAGTTAGTTGTCATAAATACTTATTCGTAAATATTTTAATTGGTTCATTACATAATGCTTTAATTATTATTTAAATTCAAAAGTAAACAGCTTAATTTATTTTTAGCAAGCTGATGTATAATATATCATTTGTGCCATCGCAATGCATATTATAATCAAAAACACATTCTTAAATTTTTGTGAAATCGTACCGGTAAGTTTGCGGCCGCGAAATAGTAGCTGCCGCAAAAACGAGTTTTGCAGCCGTAATTACGTCCGCAAAAATCAACTTTTCAGCACGGTTGCACAGAATAGTAGTTTACTTAACAAGTCCGGAAAGACCATCTTTACAGAACGCGTAGGCAAATTTCAGTCCTCGCCTTCGGTTTCGGCTTGCAGGCCTACAAGACTTGTAAAGGACGTTGCAGATTGAGTTACGTTATGCATTTATTTCACAATCTGTAACGGTTATTTACGTACTTATTTCCGTAACACTGACGGTAAATCGCTCACACGCACACCACCAAACACTAACGAAGACAATATATTATATTCGAAATTGTGAAGTAACATTTTATGGTAAACCTACATTTTTAGAAAAAAGGGTTAAATTTTTACTGTGTGGTACAATCGTACGTTACATTTAATTTTTGCCTTTCCATTGTTGTGGATTGAGCTATTTGCATAATTTTCTTCGTAACCTTGAATTAGGTATTTCTCTGCTTAGATCTTCTACTGCCCCACTTTCTTTTAATCATTTGTTCAAGTAACTACATTTTTTCTAATAATTTGGTAACTATCATCGCAGGAGAATGTTTACGAAAAGTTTTGGTAACAGACAAATATTGGGCTGCTACGGAAAACCAAATACTAAGCAAGTAAGTGATATTTACCGAGATATACGAAGAATTTCCGGTTACTAAGGTACGTTTGCTCGGCACACCGCCTACATTGATCCGATCAGGCTGGTGGCTGTTGCCATTACCTTAGGTTAAGTACAACGTACTCAGTGACAGCCGCAAAATGTCAGTTCCAATCGAAACATCCTCCAAGTTTGAACTGCGAGCGGTCATTCGATTTTTGTATGCAAATAATGAAAAACCTACTAAAAAAGAAGTTGAAAACTCATTTGTTCGGTAAAAGGTTGAAGACGACGACGAACTTCAAGATAAAGTAAGCCAGTTTTTTATAATTTGGAGAGCACTTTTACGAAGAGGGTATACAGAAGCTTGTGCCTCGCTAGGTTAAGTGCACTAACATTAGCGGCGATTATGTTGAAAAGTAGCTAACAGTTCGCGCTTTCATTTAGTGTACGTTTGATTTCTATCAATAAAGTAGTCTGTCTGTAATTCATAATGTACCTTAGTAACCGACATCCCTCGTATAAAATGTTTTATACTTTTCGGACACCCTGAGTACATTTTGCTAATACATCATTGGCTAATAATCAATAACGCCTCGCCGCATCACACATTGTGGGTAAACCTAGACGTAAAACCCTTTTACGCATGCTACCTACCGGTACCAATTTTACTAGCACTAGTGTAAATTGGCAATTACGTGAAACACATATATGGCATAATAGCATTGTTACAGTCGGTGATCATATACCTGTTGGATAGATGACCTTTACGTTTCATCTCGCTGAAAGCAATGCAAAAAATGTTTTCATAAATGTAGGTATGAAGTATCAAATATTTGGCGTTTTACGGTCTTCGTGAAAATCTTGAAATACAACTCGAGATAAATGGAAAACGTAAATGCCATCTCTTAGTAATGAATATGAAACACGCCCTGGACGATAAGCGAATGCAAACAGCTGAATTATTCAAATTAAACTCCATTTTAAGATCTCGCATTTTGCTGAATAAATAATCAAATTGAAAATTCGATTACAACAAAACGCAGCTAATTAAGGAGAACAGGTCTTCTGTTTGCACTGGTAGTAATTAGTTTAAATATTAAAAAACGGTTTCATGTCCTGCTTTCACAAAATCCTACAAGTAAAGCTTGATACTTCACTAGTTTTGGATTGGAAAATTACACAGTCAGTTTGATATATGAATATGATCAATACTTTTCATACTTGTTATATTTTATACAAAAAAGCTGAGGATTCACTGAATATGTACAATAGCGAATAAATAGAGTGAGAATGTCTATAAAATTAGCAACCTACGCGATTTCAAATTATCTGAGCTTTTGCATTCTTCAGAATTGTTTTCATAGTATTAGAAAAAATAAAAAAGCATAGCTTTCAGCCTATTTCTCTCCAATGGGATGTTCAATTTGCCAGTATAATAAGATTCATTTCATCATATTTCCTTTCCTACCAGCAGCAATTTAAAAAAATGGCAAGTCATCAGCCAAATAATTTAACTTCTTCCCCATGCGGGCAATAGAAAGCCAGCCTAGTTTTTTTCCCAAAATTGTGTATATATTTTCAATTTTATAGGACGCTAAGCACGCAATAATATTTTAGAGCAGTATTTGCAGAACCAGATAAATTTCGCAACCACCTCAAACAATTGCTCAAATACAAATATTTACTCATACGAAACCATTGTTATTTCAATAAGAAAAACATGAGCATCCATAATAATTTCCAACGGTACGCAGGGAACCGTCGTATTTATGTTTGCTTAATAAACATATAGAGCATTTGAATTTCTAAATCTGCAGCAGTTCTGCAACATCTGCTGCAAAGCGAGTTAACAAAGCATTAAAAATTGAAAAGCTTACTTAATAAAACGTTTATTCGGTTGTTTTGTGGCGACGTTGGTTTTATTGTAACAACCTGGAAAGTTTCTAAAATGTTATTTGCAACCGAAAATGCAACCAAGCAAGCTTAGAATATATGCAATTTGAATTAAGATCCTCTACATCGAGGCAGGTTTACAATACTATTAGATGATAAAAACTTACCGCTATCTCTGTAGCAAGAATTGGTAGTAATTTGCATAATATACTTACCTGAAAAGGAAAACATTTATTAAATAAGGTACACACGACAAAGACACTATCTCGTAAAAATTATACCTTTAACATTTGCTTATACAGGGTGTAAAAAAAGTCTGGAATATAGCAAATATTTCAAAAACTACCACAGATGAATTTTTCAAAATTGCCAGACTTATATAGGTAAAAACGGTGCATCTAGGAAGGACACAACCGTTTCTGTTACAGTACAGGGTTAGTCAGAAAAAATACCAACTTTTGTATTTTAAATGGACACCCTGTATATTACCGAGGAATCAAATAGTCCTTCAAAAGACAAATTTAACGATATAGAGTTTGACGGATTTATCTGTCAAAAGGGCAGATGTGGGGTGACTTAAAGAATAAGGTTTACAACAATAGACCGGTTAATATTGAAGCTTTAAAGGATCATATTAGGAAATGAGATACGTCAAATTCGATGAGATACTTTTGACAACGTCTTACGAGAATTTAAAGACAGTATCCCATCGAATTTGACGTATCTCATTTCTAATATGATCCTTTAAAGCTTCAATATTAACCGGTCTATTGTTGTAAACTTTATTCTTTAAGTCACCCCCACATCTGTCATTTTGACAGATAAATCCGTCAAACCCTATATCGTTGAATTTGTCTTTTGACGGACTATTTGATTCCTCGGTAATATACAGGGTGTCCAATTTAAAATACAAAAGTTGGTATTTTTTCTGACTAACCCTGGACAGTGACAGAAACGGTTTTGTCCTTTCTAGATGCGCCGTTTTTTACTTATATAAGTCTGGCAACTTTGAAAAATTCATCTCCGGTAGTTTTTGAAATATTTGCTATATTCCAGACTTTTTTTACACCCTGTATATTTTCTCTGTATTTTTATCACAAACTTTTACAGATTTTCTGTTATATAGAGACTTAAATAGCCTCTTAAAACTAATAAAGGTTACTCGCTCCTTTTTTATCGAAAAATTTGAGTCTCGTGAATTAATTTCAGTTTGCAATATTTTTTTGCATAGGTTATACAGTTTCAACTAAATTAAATCTGTTATCAACACATGCCAAAGAAGGTTATTATTACGGCTAGAAGAAAACATTTTGCACTTAAGAAGTTATCTTTTCTAAGGCAGCACGATACAAAAAAATATAAATGGAATATCTCTCTGGTTTCCAAGCTATGGCCGAAACAATTTTATATTTCACTTCTGTTTCCCAACTTCTTTGTTTTCCAAATTTTAAACAGTAGTAAACTCTCACGCTAATAAATAAAAGAAGTGATTAAATTAACAAAACTAATTTATACTTCAAACTTTTACAGATGTGGCATTGTAGAAACCACCACAGAGAGCAGTCCAACGTCGCAATTTTTTTTTAAATATAGTACTGCCTATTACCCATTCTGCCGGAATTTGGTAAGCTTTATCCTGATTGGTTTCCCAGAGAATGAGCAGTCCCGGATGTAAAAATTCTTCGAAGGATTACAATATCCGTGAGCTGCTGCAAGGCCGTTGCTATAGTAGGGTTTTTTAATACTTTGTGGATGAAAATTAATGCAATTCAGTCATTATTAACGTATTGGTTGTTTTTTTTTTTCATTAGAACAATGGTTTTACTCCAAGTCGTAATTGGCTTTAATACCAACAAATTTTCAAAAATATGTATCAATTACTTTATTTATACTAGTAATGGAATTATTCTTAACATATTAGACTTTGTAAATCAATATAAATAAAAGTAAATAAACTAAACACTAATTTAAAAAGTGTGGACACTGGTGTGACTTAGATAT
This sequence comes from Agriotes lineatus, assembly GCA_940337035.1. Lineage (NCBI taxonomy): Eukaryota > Metazoa > Arthropoda > Insecta > Coleoptera > Elateridae > Agriotes > Agriotes lineatus. The sequence goes on from CALNHX010005086.1 coordinate 75,592, forward strand.
ATTATTGAGACGAAAGTTACCAACTTTTTGATACACAGCAAAGATTTTGACCATCGAGTATAGAAGAAAAAATAATACATATTTCTAAAGCAACACTTTAAAAATACGCAGAACCTGGAGGAAACGCCATTTGGATCAACTCAATATACAAAAACAAACAAGTGAAGGCAGTGACCTACTTTTACTTAAAAATTGATAGCAGTTAGTAGATCGACGTTTTGAAGGTTAAAACATTTTCCAGAGATGTGCAATTATTAAAGAAATGGTACACCAAGCACGTGTAGGTTGACAGAAGATAACAATAACAAATATTTGGTAAAATACTTTTGTGTTCATTATTTAAAAAATGGGAGAAATGTTTTGATTAGTTTTAACAGATCTCGTTAAGCACTGACATTAAGTAATTTATATTTATCAACTGTTGGCAATAAGCAATTACTTTTATATTATTTTATATGAGCTATTATAACAATATCCCTTTTTTATTATCTGGATATTTTTTCATTTTGTTTCATTGTTCATTGTTAGGTAAGTATCTGAATAATATCTCCCCAATTAATTACGCGAGATCTATTAGAATTAGAGCGAATCTAAACACACAAGATTGATAAGCGGCGTTGTCTTGGAGCTATTCCGTCGACTGCGATACGCAGTGTGAGGTACCGAACATACGATCATCGAATTTTAAAGTTGCTCACAATGATCAAGCACGTTGAACGGCGAAATTTGCCATATACCCAGTAGACAATTCCAGAAAACGAAAAAGAATTAAAGTCAGACCACGAAGGTGTTCACATTAAGTACGCTCCAAAAGGTTACACGGTGAACAAGGAATACTACCTGAAAATTTTAAATATGGATTTTACCAAAATTGAAATCCAGCGTAGCTGTTTATTTATTTGTAGCATACGACCAGATTATTACAAGACAACTCCCGTACAACTATTTAATTTTTCGAATAGTAATTGTTTAGATCCATTTTAATACAAATCTTAACCATACGTGGATAAATGGGACAATAATTTAAAAATCTAAAAAGAGCAATTATAACAGCAATTTTATATGGAATATTGCCCAATTTTTCCATAAAAATTACACTTTTTCTTTTTAAATTGCGATTCTTTAATTTAATTTTACTTTAATTTGAAAACGCCCAACTTGTTACACGGCCACTTTTTTATGGAAGAGAATAACATTAACTGACAACGTTTAATACTACAGAAATACATTTTGCACCAACTCTGGTCACTCCATTCATTCAATGATTACAAACATCTCATAACGTGTTTTTAAATTAAACTAAAATACTATTTTTCAAAAATTATTCTAAATACTATCATATAATATACAAGAAGTCCCCTAAATGTGTTTGTTAGGTGCGTCTTTCCATGTTATATAGGCTCTCACATAAACCCTAAATGAATAAATAAAAACACCCACGTGATGTGGCGGTTTTGGCAGACTTTCTATATCGGAGCAGTAATAATCGCTTATCGTTTAAGACTATAACGAAATGAAGCACAACGGTTATCTGTTAAATTTCTTCAGTTCATAACAATTAGCACAAAGTACATCCCAGCAAATTAAAAGTTAATCGCGCTCGCAATTGCGGGAAACTGGAATTAAGCTTCCCATCCTCCGCCGATTTTGCGTCGAGATTAGCAGCAGACGTGTAATTGTTCCAAAATTAATTTATTCCTCCGCAAAGGGCGCACGGGAGCCGTAGCCGAAGGAATCGCGAGATAATAACGCTTCATTCCGAAATTTTAATAATCGAAAGAACGTCAGCGAAATCCAATTTGAATCGACGAAAACTAGTTCATTCCTGGTTATGGATGCAAGTGACCAGTGCTGAGTATTACAAGTTCCGTTCGTGGGACCTGAATTTAATCTGCGAAATTAGATAGGGACCCGGTAGAAGACGTAGACTAATAAGTCGGCATCGAAATAGATTTGTCAAGTCAAACGTCGCCTAGGTATCGAAGTAGGTTTGATGGAAATGGCTGAGATTGCAGAAATTCGATATACAATTTCGCAGTAAAGCTACGATTCATCTAGTCGTTCCTCGAGTGGAATGTTAACAAGTCTGGCATTCGCTAACTTAAAACGGAGGTTAGACTAGCCGGCTACCTTTTACAATCAAACTAGGTTCATGGCACGCTCGCGAATGTGTCATTTCAGGCATACAGGATGATTCAAACGATATGATCCAAACTTAAGGGTGTGATGTGGAATGCTACACTAAATAAAAAATGTCAATAAACCCGTGTCTTATTTCCAACCGTCGGTCGTCTAGTTACAGAGGATTTCTTTGTTTTTATCATTGTTCAGTTAAATCAAGTCATATAGGAAATAAGTCAAACAAACTCTAGCTTGAATTATTGTTGTTTTCTAAGTGTGGTGATGTGTATGCCTATTGCAGCTGCGGTAGAATATCGGAGAAAGGTCCATCATTACTACACTTAGAAAACAACAATAATTCAAGCTTGAAACAACTTCTTTTATAACAAATTAGCGTTTCTTTGACGTACAAGGGTCACTACATAAATTTCCGCAAAGTAGGCTTAGAAATTGATTTCACAATTTTTTATAAGAGTGCCATGAAACAACAACATTTCAGAACACAACTGAAGTTGACAGATTGAGAAAATTGTTTACGGTTCGTATGTGATAAGCTTTTAACTGTTGTGAGTTGTATGAAGAATTGAACTAAGTCGTTGAAAAGGTTATCGCGCGATGATTTTTTACGATTTTAAATCGTCTCTCACTCCAAAACAGTGCATCGAACGACTTCGTAATGCTTTTGCGGATGAAGCACCATCAAATCGCACCGTTCTATGGGTGGTTTGAGGAATTCCGCCTAGGCCGAAATTTTCTTAATGACGAAGTCCGTGAAGGTCGTCCAAAATCTGCGGTTACTGATGAAAACGTTGACGCTGTACGCCGCCTCGTGGAGTAAGACCGGCGAATCACCTATGCTGAAATTGAGACATCCTTAAGCATCTCGGGGACTGCAATCAACACAATTATTCACCAACATTTGGGTGCCAGATAGCTATGCACGCGTTGGGTGGCACATAATTTGGATGAAGCTCAAAAACTAGGACGTGTGGATTGGTGCAAGAAAATGCTGAAGAGGTTTGCAAGTGGTCAGTCAAAACATGTGTATGACATCGTCACCGGTAACGAAACATGAATTTATTGTTATAAACCGGAAACAAAGCAAAGCCAACAAAATTTATGCGATCTCGTAATGCAAGTAATAAGATGGTTGCTTCGTTCTTTAACCGATGAGGCCATCTTATAACGATTCCTTTGGAATATCGTCGCACAGTAAACGCTGAGTGGTATTCCACCATTTATTTACCAGCAGTCATAGAAAAAGTACGTACACAACGTCCTCAAAATCGCCTAATCCTACACCATGACAATGCATCATGTACATGTGGAACTACTGGGTCACCCACCATATAGCCCTGACTTGGCACCGTGCGATTACTATTTAGTCCCCACAATCAAGAATAAATTGTGTGGACAACGGTTTAACTCCCCCGATGAGACTGTTGAGGAATATAATAACATGATCGCTGAGGTGTCGCCAGAACAATGGTCGCGGGTAAATCCCTCATAGTTTATCTTATGTATGTTTTGTGCGGAAATTTATTTAGTGGCCCTCGTATTTCCTAGATTACTTGATTTAACAGAACAATAATAAAAACAAAAAACTCTTCTGCAACTAGATAACAGTTGGAAAAAAGACGTGAGTTTATTAACACGTTATGCTTCTTGTAGCATTCCACGTCATACCCTTTAGTTTGAACCATACCTAAAAACTGCAATTAACTCTATGTAGAGATCGAAAGCGATCTTGTATCACCAAGATATTCAAAAAGTATTTTACTTTAATACTGATTAAAATTCACTGCTTTAGTAGTTTTTTTTTAATTTATAATAAGCGACCTACTTAAACGCTGAACTAAAAAACCCATTTCCAATAAACAGTACAAAAATCACATCAATATTATAAATACTGCTCCGTAACACTTTAACTAAATACAGCGATAGACAGGGTGATTTGTTATTATAATGCGATATCCGAGCACTAAAACAATTTAAATATAAATGCCCTGAATTATTGCCAACCCTATTAGCCCACGTCGCTAATCTACAAATTGTCATGATTAGAATCCACAATGTCATAAATTATATGCTTGTCCCAGCAATGGATGACATTTTTTTCACATAATCGAAAATCCACTATATCTTCTACACCACAGAACTGCGTCCTAATGGCTTTTTGACTCTTGAAGCTTCCTTACCTTCAATGAGGCAGGATCAGCCCTCGCAGAAAAGTTATAATGGAAGTTTTACAGAAGTTATGCGAAATTGTCGAGACGTGACAAATTAGTATAATTTTCATACAAATGAATTCACCATTTGCCTGCGTGCTTAGTCCGGATAAAAGTTTGACGAATGTCTAAAACAAATTCTTCTATAAGTTTTGAGTATGGGCGCAATTTCTTATTACGATAATAATTCTCGATCAATATTTCACACAGATCGATACTAATTCATTCAAATACCGTGCTGTCTGCATTTCTGATACATAATCTAATAAGTGAAGTTAAATTACGTTCCTATAACGAACACTGTTCCTCTATGCTTAAAAATTAAAAATGCAGATGAAAGCCTCAACAGAATGCCATCATTAGGAAGTGATGTAAAGCCGTGGGTTCCATGTTAGTACGATGTGTAGCATGTAAACGATCCCTCGCTAGGGTTGGAACTCCTTAGCTTCGGCAAAAGTAGATAGTAGCAAAGTAGGACCATACTAGTTGGTGTTTAAGGTACCTGGTACTCTGCATGCCTAGACCTTGTCCATTACACATAAAAAATAAACAAATTGTTCCTCTGTATATATCAACAACGTGCTACGTTATTTAAAGCATATTTGTATATTTAAAACATAATTCCTTTGTGAGAAATGAGGTTAGATAATATGGTTTTTCTACGACCACCACTAAAAGTAGGCCTTTTAGAGCTAGCCTTTTCACTAAAAGTGACGTTTTATAATTTAGCGTGTTTAAAGAGATCAGCTGTTTACTTTTAGCACATGTGTTATACAGTGAAGTGAGATTATAAAATTACTATTTCGAACTAAAAGTGAGATTGTAAAGTTATTCTAGTTACTTCTTGCGTTAGAGATAAAGTGTTTTTTTAAATAATTAAAGCGTTATGTAATGAATAAAGTCAGATGTGTAGTATTTATAATTACCTTTGATAACCGACTTTGACAGTACTGGCTCCACAAACATTCACATGCGCGTCAAGGCAATCTCTTTATTATGACATAATTTATAACTGTCATAAATGCAAACATTGTATCCAAACTCGTGCTAAAAGTGTTATTGCACTCGACCTGTTATGAAACTCAGCCTTCGGATTCGTTTCATAGTTTTCATGTCTCGTGCATAAACATCAACTTTTAGCACTTGTTGCATAAATAGCTATTATGTACAATCTTTTCCTCAGATCAAGATTTCTATAAAATTATCCATTACACATTTGTATCAAAACTTTTGAGAGTTCTAATTTAAAACTTTCAATGAGAAAACGCTAGCATGCAATCTCGTGTCAGCAGCTATAATATTATTCAAGTGCATTGAGCAGTAATCCCCAATTTCAACGACACAACCAAATTAGCTTTGAACATTAGTTTGCTGTGACATCTTACTTTTTATTAAATTTACATATTGTAAAAATGGTTTCCTGAAATGGTCTTTCGGTTGTTTAAGAATTTCGAAGTTTGACGGCAAATCAAGTTGTCTTAAGTAAAGAGCCAGAAAACTGTACGCGAAAGCGCCGCTTATTACGAACGCCGCCTATTACATTTTCGTCCGAGTATGCCGTAGGTTTGACAATGTTGAACGGCTTCGGTTCGCCCAATTAGTTTAGCAACCTTTAAATTTAAGAAAGACGCGTCACAGGGGTAGTCTTGGTTCTGTTGTTGGATCGCAGCAGCTGCGTGATTACTTCAGGATATGCTATTTTTCCTATCGAAGCTAAATGGCCACTAACCGATCTGAAGCAGGACTCGTTCGTAATGATTTTCCCGTGGGCTAATGCTCAATAATGTTTTCAAGCCTTTTCATTATTTTCTTTGACGTTTATCGCCTTCCTGCTTCTCTTTTGTTTTTAATCCTATTTTGGATTCCTCACTTAGACCCCAGCGGTTGCAGCCGAAGGAAGTGCCCGCGGACTTGAAATTGCTACATGCGCTCACTAAGCGAATAATTGCGCACCTGCATCAGCAGCTCCATATGGTTTTCCCCAGTTTGCAACATAGCCATCAAGGTTAGATCTCTCTAATATTGGGAGCCTAGCAACGCGCCTCGCGCTTCCAAGTAAACTTCTTGGGTTGCAGAGTTGCACCCGCTGGTGAAGATTAGTCGACGCGGGTGTCAACTGTTGAATTGTTCTAAACGTAATCCGAGCGAAATTATTTCCCGATTGAATTCTACATTACTGTCGATGGGCGACTGCTTGTCATTCACCGCCTATCTTTTTTTGTGTAGTACAAGTCTTTTAACTTCGTATTGCATTTTCAAGTGTAATACGAATATCAAAAGGTTAACTTGATTATATATGGTCATATGCGTTACTAGGCGATTAAAGCGAAGGGTGTGTGTTAGAAACGACATATAATATTATTAATTCTGCACATGAAACGTTGCGTTTGAGAAGGCCTTTTCGACGACCGAATTTGCGAGTCAGAACATTCATAGCTTTGCTTGATCGATACCGCACGCACTCATTCATGCTAAACCTTTTTTCTCACATAGTCCTGCGCACTATTTGTGCGTCGAGTTTATTATATTATTTAACCTATCTTTGCTGTTTATCGTCGTTATAAATAAATGTGTTGTTGATGCTTAGCACTAGCCGATATTTTTTCTTTACCTTGTTTACTTGTCATCTCCTTATAGTCTTTCGTCACAGCTCATTTATTCCGTGAGGTTCGGCGAAGCGAATTGTGGCAAGTTATTGAACCTGGCGCCTGTATCTATTAAAACTCAATATAAATACCAGTATATCAGTTTATTTCGTACTTTTTACGCCCATCACTCCTCTCCTTCTGTTTGAGCTAGTTGTTTTGGAATGTAAATCAAGTTGCGACCTTTGTTACGGACACGTTTGTTATGTTATGTTATATTTACCCATCTGGGTCTTCTGTCATCTTAAAATTGAAAACAAAACCAATATCATTCCTGTTCTTTAGCGAACCTCTAATAAAATAGAATATCTTCGTGCTAGTTGTATTTTGACCTTGTTTTTAAGGAGTTTGAAAATGGACTCTATTCGATCTCGACTCGAAATCCCGAGGCAGCCCTGCTAATACAAAAGGTGAGCGAAATAAAACTGACACGGAAAACGCGAGAATTAGAAGAATCGTGGACGCATTTCATACAATTAGTCAAAGCATATATGTTCAATTGCAGCATTGCTTCTAAAATATGTTTCACGTCGTAAGTTTTAACTAAGGATCTGATTCGACATGCGTGAATTCGAATGAAAGTTAAAAGACGATTCACAAAACTTACTAACAAGGTGCTATGTACTCGAGTAATCGACAAAGCCCTAGAAACGAGCTTATACAAGGCAAATAAATACAATTAACTGATTAAGATTCTGCACAAAACCACTTAATAGTTTTAGATGCAGTTTACGCTGTTAGTTATAATATTCTACCAGTTTTATTCCGGTTATAATTAATTTAAATAAAAGCACTCTTCTCAATAACAGCTGTGTTTGTAAAGACAAAATGACAAGTACACTATTACCTTAAAAGCCTCTACAAGGAGCTCCAAAATTATACGTGCCTTTAGGAAATAAAGCATTTCCATGTACTCGGCTAATTCCAGAGGATAAAGCCGCAGAAAGTGCTCTTAACTAAAACAACGTCTGCCTGCCTTCTGCACAAGGCTCAGGGTAAGCGTTTGAGGGAGTGTTGCGTTCTCAAAGTAGTTACAACGATGACACAGCGCGTATTACAACTGCAAAGTTCTAATTTTCTTTATGTTACCGCTACCTATATGTTCCTGCAGCGGCACTGGTTTTAATTTCGGACCGAAAAAGCTCGAGTGAAATTTCCACTTGTAATAGCCCCAGTGCGCTGAATATTACCGATAATTGTTTAAAACTCATGAATGCTTTTATCAAAAAATGACGGGGAATATTCGGTAAAGATATTACCCAACGTACTACTATTTGCTGAAAAAGTAAATATTTCTACAATTAGCACAGAAAAGTTGCACTTATACAAACTACCACTGAAATTGAACTAATGGGAAATTACCACCTGAATTCAATTGTCTCCATGGATACTTAATAAATAGTCTCAAGCTGTTGGCTGATTGAATATGGAGGGCAATATTTAATAAAACTGCAATTTCCGATATTCGATATGTCTATAAATTAAATGAGAAACAATGGGATGAAAACGAGGAAGCAATATGTACAAGATAATTGCTTTTGATATGCATCTTTTTCGGTGCTTGGGGGGAATTTACTCATATTAAAAGCTATGTGCTCTCCGCCCGTTGTTTCCGTTGCTGCCATGCCTCGTACACACGGATTTTCGAGGAAAGCATCCCCTCATACATTGTAAATAATTAATTTAGCTGAATAACTGGAGTTGGATAAATAATACATTAAAGCTCGCTGCGAAGCGTGTTAATACCATCTTTCCGCTATTTACTCATTTGGCGCAAAGACTCCCGCTACGTACAGCTATTTTCTCCGGGCTTGGATAATTTTACTCTTAATGATTCGAAAATCTTAACTAAGCGAATCAAATTGAAGTACATATTCATTTATAATGTAATTGAAATGGATTGGTAATCACAAAGGAAACGTATTCCTGAATAGATGCTAACTTAGAACTGGATAGAATCGTTAATGGAACTAAATAATAAATTACAATAATTATAAATGGGATGTGTACTTTTTTACTTCAATTCGATGAATCAAGTTCGATTTTCCAGTTTAATCGGATCAAATACGTTCTTTTGTTTCATAAAACACATTTTACTGCAAATTATAAACGAATTGAATCCAATGTAATCCATTCATTATGGAGCTCCAGTTAACTAGCAATTAGTTTATTTTTCCATTTTTCTCGTCGATTGCGTTCAGTTCTTCTTCCATCCACGTTGTTTTTTACTTCCTTTTACTATAAAGGAAGTATAGGATTCACCCCAAAAATTCGAAATTGAGTTTTCAACGGATCTTCACGTTTTAGAGTCCCCTGATCCCAAAAAACATTTTTTTTTTCATTGGTCTGTCTGTGTGTCTGTGTGTGTGTCTGTCTGTCTGTGTGTCTGTGAACAGAATATCTCAAAAACGAAAAGAGGTATGGCGTTGAAACTTCATATATAAGTTTTGTGTACTATGTAGATGAGACAGCAAGCTTTTGAAGAAAATCGCATAACCGGAAGTAGGTGTTTACTCTTGTGATTTTTCAGTTTTTTTCGATTTTTTCAAAAACGGCTCTAACGATTTTTTTTAAACTTTACATTTTTCTTACATTTTTAATGTGTATTGATGTGAGATAGGTGATTTTCCAGTTGAATACTTCTAAAGTGGGTTTCTTTTGTTTTTTTTTCTATTTTTTTTATTAACTCCTATTTTAAATAAAACACCCGGTATATTATTACATTTTTGAATTCACCTTAAAATTCTAGAGAAAACTTGTCTCTTCAACTAACACTTGATTTTGTACCGTTTTTGTAGAATTTGTAATTTTTGAAAATTTTTAACAAATGGTTAAAAATTAAAAATGAAATTTTTGACTAATTATAAGATCACTGTAAAAGGAAGTTGTGTGAGTGTATCACACCAGATTTTTATATGTTACTTCAGATTTTAGCTTTCTTTACCACACGTCTCAACGTTTTTCAGCTTTTCTTTGTTCGTGAGAATTAAAGCAAAATTATTTAGTCTTGTATTCCATTATTCAGTGCATACAATCAGAACGTTGCTGAAAATAACAAAATGGATGCCCCAACTGTAAACTTCTTAGTCCTTTTACCATAAAAAGACGACGACAATGAACGTCTAATTATTTAAAATCCGACGAAAACGAGAGTCTAAATTAAGCCAATATGTAAAAGTAGAGTAACCGGAGGATATTCTCAGTCTTACTCTTACTGCTAGTGAAATAAAATATTTGTTTCCGTCTATTAAGAGATGCAACGAAATTTCAATCTATTACCCTTACTTCCACAACACATTTTACGGAATTTATTTTGCATACAGTCGCAGCGTCTGGCATTTGTTTCGAGTATTCGATAGCTAAGACGAGCACCGATTAGTCGCGTTCAACAAGCTGACTCTGGAGGAAGCAGTAAAACTTAATTTCACGCGTCTAAACGCTGCGTCAAATCGTATCATCTTAAAGTCCAACGCTTGTCAGTTTTGTAGGTATGTGGTTTCCGCAATACGTAATCTATTTACTTCTCCTTTCATCCTTTTATTGTTGTTTAAACACTACTTTGCCGTTCATTTATCTTAATCATCCGAGATTAGTTATTTTCCTCTAGTGCCCCCCCCCCCCCCTTCCCCCGTTGCTCTACTGTATAGCAGCACATCAGTTGGACATGTTTTGAACCATTTCAATCGAACATGTTGTAATGTATCTTTCGCAGATACTTTTTCTTGGGGACTTCATCAGTGTAATTGATCTCATGCACTTCTCACTAAATAATACACTCGTGAACTCGAAGAACTCTTTAATTTTTTACTGTTGCTTGATACTGCGATAACCATATTCCAAGAGGTAATATAAAATATAACGACCTTATCGGCTTGCCCTTGGTGGAAATTATATTTTGCTTGCATCGCTCCGTCAACTACGATTACGAGATTAAAATGTACATTCGTAGAATATACTAAAAAGAATTTTTTTTAGTTTTTACAAAGATTGCTACCAGATTAAAGATTAGTAGAAAGTAGTACAGGTTTTTATTTGTTTAATCTATTGGACTATATTGCTCAAAGTTGTCTTAAGTAGTACATAAAGAACTAAGTATAAAATTAGTATTTACTAGCAAACCAGTGAGACAAATGTCTCATTTAAAAAAACAAAAAAGACCGTTTTTCAAATAGAACGCGTATTAAATAAAAACTGTACCCAGACCTGGAAGGTGTCAAAGTGGTACGCCGCATCGGAACATTCTGGAAGCTGTCAAAGTGGTTGCCTAACCGATCGAGGTTTTAAGGCGCAAAGGGTCGCAGCTCCGTTTGGCTGCTGAAACAGCGTACTGACACTTCCGGTTTTCGAGAAATCACGTAAGTGTCACGTGACTGAAATTCGGTTCCTGACCTGACATGACCATTCCAAACATATAACTTTCATAACTTTTTTCTCTACCTCTTACGGTTTGGCTGCTGAAACAGCGTCCCGGACAGACAAAACAGCGTCCCGGACAGACAAGTCTATTAGATAAAGGATTCTTTCATTCGATATAGTTGTACTCATACATATTGTTGCATAGCCATTAATATGCCCGTATGATAATAAATCTATCAATAATACCGTAAACGAGGCAATTAAGATAAACCAACCTCCAGTTAGTATAAATAGAGTGTGAGAACAAGCTTCAGTCAGTATTCATTTTGTACTCGCGTTATGTCATTGTATCAGGAGTGAACTTAGATTGTTTGTACATCTATTATGAATCTGTTACTTGCATAATAAATAATTAGTTCAACTACTTGTGTTATTGAATTCGGGTAGCTAACCTACAGTCCTCGTTAGTGAGTGATTCAATTCATTAATTCAGTTGCGAATTAACGTCCAGTGTTAGTTGTGTGCACGGGTAGCTGGCCTACAACCGTCCGATCGAAGGTTCTGCTCAACTTCCACGAAGACAACTCCAGGAGTACGGAGCCTGCCCTTAAAAGCTGCCCTGGTGTCAGAAAGTTCCTGTAATCCCCGTGTTGGTTAGCCAGTTCCTGGGTATCCAACATAAATTGGTGTCAGAAGTGGGATAGCGCAGCCGCCTACGTGAAGGAAGCAACGTTCAACCCCAGAGGTCGACGCTCTGATCCAGGTCCCAAGCGGTCCCAACGAGGTGGTGTGTATCAACACTTAACTATCAGAACCTCAACGTCCTGTACTTGCCAAATCAACCCTTGCAAGCCAAGCGGAGACATTGGTTACTCCCCAAAGGTGCCAGAGTTCCAAGCGAACATTTTAGTGTAAGTACCGTTCTTATTTTCCTCACAATGTCCTTACTATATCTTAATTTATCTAACGTCCATGAAGAAGACCAAACTCATGATAATACTAGCAACGCTAGCGATTCTAATCCTGACATTCAAAATTCTGATTTAAAAGCTGATGTCGAAAACTTTAATTACATGACTTCTAATTTCCTTGAAAATAAAGACAATGTAAACCTTATTGGAGAAAAATTGTCACTATCCCTCTTATTCAAACTTATCAGGCCCTTTAACGGGGATAGGAGAGAATTAACAACTTTCAGTCAAAACTGTAACAATGCATATCAAATATAGTCCAGTTACATTAGGATCCGCCTGCCGAAAAAATCCATGTGAGCTGAAATTTTCCATACACCTTTATTTTGACACTAGCTGAAACCCGCGGCATATGCCGCATTTAAAATGTAGGACGAATTTAATAACTTTTGTTGCACTAAATAAAGCTTTAAAAGCACGCTAGAGATTGGCAGTAAGGAACAGTTCCAAAAAATATATTTTCAAATGTAAAGTCTTTGGAAAGGAAACGCTCTGCCCTGAAAGGCGTCCTAATTAATACGACGTTGTTGGAACGAAGTCAAAAAAAAAAAAATTCCGGAAAGAATTAATGCTCTTATGAGATTATATGTGAGAATTATTTGAGCCAGCTAAAAATAGCAAAACTGCATTTTAGGAGAATTTTTAAAAGTTCAAGTCGCAAAGGAGCTGCATTAGAAAGCTACAGCAATTTGTTAAAATGTGCGGTTGAATCGACCATAGCGCGACCACTCCCGGGTTAACTGTGCTCTACTCAGAACCACAGACCTAAGAGATAGAGTAACAAGGTCAACATAACACACACAGACACCTCACAGAATGGGTGCTGTGCAAGCATTAAAAGGCGCGGTTCAACTTTGTATCCCAAATCTGGGGCAAGTTGAGCATTGTACCGCCAGATGCAAGCACATAAAGCACCAGCCTCTACACCGCAAGGTAAAACGAGGTTATCGATTATACATCCATACATAATACATTTTAAACTGGCATTATTATTATTATCTCTATAATAGCAACCATAAGTAACTGTTTATAATGTTTATATGCTAGCGAGTTAATTTTCATCTTAAATCGCTAGTGAATTAATAGCAGATTGTTCTACAAGTTAAGAAAAGTGAGAGTTTTCCAGCAAATGTAAAAGTTTTACGTGGAATTTTCCAATGTGTTGAACATGAAATTTTTCCTTGTAGCTGACAAAAATATCTTGTTAAATAATTTTGGTCAAAGTATGGAAGCGCAATGTTTACTGTACTGTATAAATAACGGGTGTTCATAAACAGTCGTCATCCAAGTAGGTTTTGACTTCAAAAACGTATGTCTATTATAATTGAGAAAAACTGCGCTATGACAGTACTCAATGACGTTTCATTGTGTTGCACGAATTAATCAAAGATATAACATTTTGTTTTTCAAAGCAACTGGGATGACGACTGTTTATGAACACCCGTTATAAATAACCATTATACATTATAGAATAGACCTTACTTGAAAATGGATGAATCTGTTATTAATTCATTTAGTTTCAATTTAAACTGCAGTGTGCTATAGCATTCGGTTACTTATTTCAAGTGTTTGTTAAAATATTGTTTTTAAATTAAAAAGTTCCTTCATATTTTTATTTCGTAGCATCTTTTACCTTTTGGTGTCTGGAACCATTCATCTTTCATCTCTTTTTATTTACTATGTAGTTGTATATTTATTTTAAGACGGTTTATTTAAGCTTCTCACAGATTACGGAGGCGGTTGCCCTTAATAAAGGGATCCGACACAAAGTTCCTTCCCCGCATAACCGTTATTTGCAATTTGTTGACATGCGGTTTTACTTACAGCATCAGGTCTTCGATCTCTTCCTTGAATTCTGGTATTCTAGCCGTCATTACTTGCAGAATTTGTTGTCCAGTCCAATTGTCCTGCCAAAACATAAATTTACGATACTCATTTGTCCAGCAAGGTACTGGCCTACGGGGAAATTTTAGAACCGTCGTCTACAGTTTTCTTGATAAAACGGAACTGAAAATTCAGTAATTGCTAGTTAGCGTTGTCATTCAACAGTCACCCGTGGCCTTTGTAGTTATTCATTTTCCGTTGTTCTTAGTGGTGTGTGAATCAACATGGTAAGTAAAATGTCCATTTTATTACCTACTTTTTTTACAAAAAATACCTGATTGGCTTAAACAAATGGTTCATCAAACAAAAACCTTAATTCACTTGGTGTATAATATTTATTAAAAATACTCTTTATTTGTTTATAAAATCCTAATAGATTTTGTTGTGAGTGTGGAGTAAGGATTCATAGTCGGAGAATTCTTCAGTTGCGTGAGTTTTAATTTGTTATTTACCTCTTGTCTGTAAGCGCATTTTGGACAAAGTTACGGAACCTTTATGTTTGAAAGTAAACTTGATTAGTTAAATTACAAATTTTCTTTTTAGAGATATGTCCCTCCTGCAAATTACATTTTCCGGTGGGGCAATACGACATCCGTACCTGCACCGTGATACGTTGTTGCGAGTGCAATTTTCTGATCTGTTGTATGTATTACAATTTACTGTTAGGCATCCATCTTTAAAAATATGATCATTCGTAATTTTGATTATTCACTAAGTAATCGACTATCCTAATTAAAGAAAGAAAATTCAAAAGTTTGACTTCTTGCGGAATTAATTTGACTACTCCCTTTTTCAATTTAGATTTCCAAAAATATTGCGAGGGGTGTGGGAATACCAGAGAATTTTCTTTGAGGAAGGTAGTTGACATGGGGCAGCAGATAGCTGCCAATCGAGCAAAAGCTTTGGCTCGTCAGAGAGCCAAAAAAAAAGAAGCAAGCGGTAAGATTAAATAATTAGTGTAAATTTGATTAAATAGTTGGTTATAATAAATTATTTTTTACTATCAATATTTCGATTAAATTAGCAAATCTGTAGTATAACTCACGTATAGTCTGTTCAGTAAACATAAAAATACAAAGTGAGTGGCCTTTGATTTCCAAAAGTTCATGAGTGTACTTCCAAAATGCATCTTTGTCTTCAAATGTACTTACAAAAAGTTACTAAAACAAATAGGTTAAGGGTGTGACATTTATCTAGCATCTAGCAAAAAAAATTAAACTGTTTTTGTGTTTACTGAATGCCCTATAGATCACAATGGCGAAAACAGAAAAACAATTGATTATCAGATTTTCAAATTATTCACAAAAATTAAAAATTACTTATTGTAAATACACCTATGGAATAAGTTGTTCCATTTAAAAAAATGTTAATTTTGCGAATAACTCAAAGTTTGATGCTCAATTGTTTTTCTGTTTTTGCCATCGTAATCTACGTGAACAGTACTACAAATGCTAATATAGTCGAAATCGTAGCTTTAACTTTGAGCACCCTGTATGTAGGGCTGTGTGAACCATACTTTTTTTGAACCAAACTTTTCTAGTAAATGTTCAAACAAACATTTCAACCAAACTCGTATTAAAATTTTTTAGTTTTCAAAACTAATTAATTTCATCGCATTTACAAAGTATTTTAAAACATTTCTTAATTGTAAGTATTTACTTTAGTTCTTAATATTAAAAATAATATGTTTTATTAAATATCACTATTTTAAATAAATTGAGCAATTTAATTAATTCCCAATTTTATTGCAATTTGTCATCTCAATCTTATCTCCTGTGGAGAACTATCACATCTATAACAACTAATTTGCCATGTTGTTCAAAATTTGCAGAACAATTCTACTGTAGTGGAAGAGGAGTTATTGGTAGTGGAAGAAGAATTAGTGGTAGTAAGTATTAAAAAATTAGTATTAAATTACCTAATAATAAATTATTTTATTACAGGAGTCACTGGAGTGAGTGCCAAATAGTAGCAGTCAAAATGTAATGATTATTCATTATAAAAATAAATATGTATATACATTGTGATTTTTTTATCTCGTTACAGCACATATTACGTGCATCGCTTTTTCATGTGTTTAAAATGTTGGTAACGTTTGAAATAAACTAATTTCATAGATGCCACTGCGGCAACTATGAAATTCGTTTATTTCAAATGTTATCAAAATTTCAAACACTCATGAAAAACTGTTGCACGTAATTCACGTGGAGCGTGTAATTGGCACTTTGAAACAAAAGTGATACATTACCACTTCAACACAGTTCTGGAGTCAATTTTTAACAGCAGCGACAACAACTTTCTTTGTGACATGTGGAATAGGTGTCCTGGGGATACCACATAAAAAAAACGTGCCGTCAACTCTACTTCATGGTGGTGTGGAAAAGAGTGCAGAGTACGTGCTTCATAAGCTTCTTTTAATAGCTATTAACATTTGAGGTAGGCCTGCCGAAAATATTAATAGGCGATACATTCCTAGTTATCTTATTATATTTTTCCCGCTGCTTATCAAAATTTTTCTAGATTATTGAAGGAAATCGTTTGGTTTTTCACCTGACACCAGGATTAATATTCGTGAGTCGTGTTACCTGTGAGTGTCACACGTCACATAAACACTTGCAATTATAAACAAAACGTCTAAATCTGCATCTTGCTTTGCTAATTTTATTATCCTAGGAACTTAATAATAATATTAAGTTCCGTTGTCAAGAAAAAGCAGCAAACAAATATAATCACCGACTTACACGTTTTGTTACTAAGGCTGTATCACCTACTTACATGAACAGCAGCGGGAAAAATGTTTTAAGTGTCTTTATTTTAATATAGAAATAATCTTTTTGTAACCATTATACATTTTCTGAATAAATTTACTAAATGTGTTTGAATTTAAATTGTTTTTAAATAAATTTTGACCATAAAATGTTATTACATGTTATCAAATCTATTTTTTATCAATAGTTAAGTCATATTTATTTGCCATGTCAGTGAATAGCATTCATACGCGTTCCATATCAGGACCCTTACAAACAATATATCGAAATTTTCCTAGATTTTTGAAAAAATCGTTTGATTTGTCACCTGTCAACAGGATTAGTTTTCGTGTGTCGTGTTACCTGTGAGTGTCACATGTCACATAAACACTTGCAATTTATAAACAAAACGTCTAAATCTGCATCTTGCTTTGCTAATTTTACGTCTTGCCTTTAAGTCGTGCAACGTGTCGGAAATTACTTTATTCACGACAACTTTAAAGTCATTGGATTGCAATAGAAGTGCAACAACTTGCTTTGCGATTTTGGTAGCGTCTACACTACAATCACTAACAGAAGAAGCTGCTCTAGTTTTCATCGACATTTTAAAAAAGGAATATACCGAGCACTGCAGAAACGTGTGTTACTTGGTTCACAACATACTCCCGAATCCATTGCTTCTTCGGTTTCCTGCTAGAATTTATAAATTGTAACACACATTATGGATTATAATAGGACAAATAACTTACGAATGAAACTCCTTTCAGATTGTGGCGTAACCGTGAAGCATTAGTCGGAACCCAATTCTGTTTTTGCAAAATTTAGACCAATAATGTCGTTGTTGCAAATTTTTGGGAAATCTGAACAACGCTATTCCCTTTCCTTGCTTTGTACTACAATCTGATGCACAGCAGACCATTATCACAGAATTAATACTTGTAGCCACTGCTAGAACACATTAGTTATTGCCAGGCCAATCTGAAATTTTGTAGGTTATGTAGCCTCAACTTTAAAGACACGCCTTCTTAGCGTGTGCGTGCGGCTTCAATTTTAGGAGCATTCAATAAGCAGATATGAACATTAACCAAAGTGGACTTGCCTTCAAAGCTGAGTCAATAGTTTTAAAAAACACAAAAAATATGCAGAATAAATAATTGTATTCTGTGATAATATCGCTATTAAAAGTTAAGGGAAGTTTGTTTACAAAAACCCGGAAATAGAAATGGTGGAACGCAACTATGGTACTTTTAGTTGTGTAAACACGGCTTTTAGTCTTCTGCATTATTATAAGTGAGTATTATACCTTCCTTATACTTCATTGTATCTCCAATTCTATCTAATTGAACACACTTATTTTCTCGGCTGACTCTATTAGTACAGTTCCAAGATTTTTTTACCCCTTTTAAATGAATACACTTTTGTGTTCCATCAATATGAATCCCTAATTGCTGAATTACATCAATTCCTAACACCATATCGACAGTGAGACCTTTTATTATAAACAATCTAACAAAATCTTCCCATTAATGTCAGCATGATTTTTTAGGGTCATGTTAATAATTTGCAGTCGTTTTTGTTCATCAAACACAGACTTCATTATGTCATCTAATTTCACTAAGTAGGTCATCGGCTGTTCTCCTATCCTACCTTCAAAAATGGGCAACATATCTGCTTGTATCCCCATGTAATTTCCTCTTAAACTTCCATTTTGAATTCCCGTGCCTTCTTGTATTTTCTTCAATGAATCTTCTACCTCTTTTAACTTGGTCGACTGACTTTCTTCTAATGAGTTCACTCTGCTTTTATTATCTTTAATTTCTTCTTGCATCTGGTTACTTTGATTTTGTATGTGCTTTAACTTTCCATCTAACTCTTCTTTATCCTGTACTGACTTAGTTTCCATAATCTTTGTTAAATTTTCTTCTATCTCTTTGCGTTCCTCCTGTCTTTCTTTTCTCACCTCATTCTTAAGTTCCTCCTTATAACTTCCTAATGTTTCACTCATCTTATTAATTTGTGCTTGCAATTCTTGCTTATTCTCGATTTGAACCTTATTAAATTCTTCTCTTAATCCCAATATCGATTCTTCCATCCTTTTTGCCTGTTCTTTTTGCTCCTCAATTGCCTGTTGCAAATCCTTTTTCAACTCTTCCGCATTCTTCGCAAAATCCTTCCTCAGCTCTGCTGTATCCTTCTTGCTTATCTCAGCATTTTTCTCAATTTTCTCCGCAGTTTTCTGTATTGACTGTAGTAATTCTTTCTTCGACCTGTTTTCCCTTTCCTCAGCTTCCCTATTACTTTGCTGCATCATTCTTTCCATTGACTGTAATGATTGCATTTGCATTTGCTGCATCATTCCCATTATTTGTTTCATCCTGTCATCTTTTGCTGTATGTTCTTCCTGTAACCTTACCTGGTCTCCTTGTACTTCCATTTCTAGCTGTCCTTCTTCACCTTCTACTCCTGCGTTACTCGCCACTACTTCCATCTGTTCTGGTCCTTCTTCTTTCTCTTCTTCCACCTTCTTGCCTTTCCTTGTAACCCTTTTATCTGCCATCTTTCAGTTAAATTGTTTAAATGTACCTATTTTTTATTATAACCCTTTATAATGAATCGTATATCTTTATATTTGATTTACCAATTGAATCCGTTATCCAATACTTTAGTTACTCAAATTAAATGTCCTATTCTGTTACTCTATTTTTGCTCCAAAGAACTTAGTTATGATACCCTTTTACCTTTTTACAATTCTGTTCTTTTATTCGTGATTGTTAATTACAAATTAACCATAAACCTGGTTTATCAGCTATATTCAAATAAACGGGTTTGATTGTATTTTCTAATCTTACGTTTGACTTTTCAATTACCTGACATTGACAAGCTACATCAATTTGCTATGCCCTCTCGTTGCGGCGCCATATAATTTGCTATGTTATGCTAGCTGATAAATTTATTTAAATTATCGTATTACTATTTTGCCCTTTATTTTTAACTTTAAATTCAAATCCGTATTTTACAATATTATTAATGAAACTCTCTCAGGTAGTTCGCAATATCTAGTAACCCAATGATTGACTTGTCAAATTCTCTTTGTTTAATTGTAAGTTCATTGACTTTCAAAAAAATTGACAACTAACGTCAAATTAATCAAAATTCAGAACGGATATCAAGGTTTTTACAATAAGATCTAATATGCAATTCTTTTACCAATCTCTTATGTAAGTATGAAATTCAATTATATTTTTATACCTTCTTACTGGTTATAGCTTTATAAATGTTTCATTTAACCTTTTAAAACACAAACCTGATTTAACACTTTGCTTGTTAATACTGCCAAAATCCTTCCAAACTGGATCCTCACTCCGACTGCACTCAAACACCTGCTGGGTCCTTATCCAACTGCATCACTTGCGATGAATGTAAACTCTCAGCATCACCTTATTGCCATCCACTTCAAAACTTCCACATTCTATACTGGATTCCTGTCGTTGTCCCCTGCTGCTGTCAACTTCAAGTATCCTAGCTCCTGTACTGGATTACTGCAGATCCGATCCCTCTCTGGTAAGTGTCAGCATAAATCTTGTTCCAAATATGAATTTGTCTCTTTTTTAGATGGTCCTACGTCTTCAATGATACCCACAGGTTTCCCAAAAACAATTCGCTGCACGTACTAACCTCTTGTTTGTGGCTTGTATTCCATTTCCAATGTATTATCAATAATATCCTCACTCCAAAGCTTGTCCCTTTATTTCTTGTTTTTAATATTTTATTTTATGTTTCCACCTCGAAGATTTTGCTTTTTAACCCATATCATTTGCATCAACCATAACATTTACAAATTATACAACATTTATTAATGTTTCTTTATTCGAAAATCACACCCATATCAAATTATGTATACATTTTTGAGTAGTTTTTTTAGTAACTAATTAAACAAATTACAAATTATTACTACTAGACACGATTCTTGCTGCCTCCTATATACATTTTTTTATATAATCAAAACAGATATTTTATTTTAATTATCATAACAGATACATTTTAGTAGTAACCTTGGTATTTATTCCTATTCAGAATTTTCTTATTACAGATTAAGTTTGAGTAATCAATCATTATGCTATTATTTGACTAACCAATAATAAGAAAGTTAATTTCATTATACTTTAACATGTATTTAGATCCATTAATTTGCTTATATCTGACTTCCAAATTTATTTGACTAAACTGTTTCTTTAGTATTCATTTTTAAATTATCAAAGAATATAGTGTATCATAACAATATATATACAATTCCAATGTTTCATTAAGGTTGGCCTTCTTTATGTACATCGCTCGCATTACCGTACACTGCGGTTCACCCAAAAGAAGTCCTTAATTTTATACTTGTAACATAAATAGCAATTATTTCCTATAAACTAAAATTAAGGTGTAACTGGTCGCCTAGGGATGCACTTGTCATAATGGTTTTTAAATAAGTAACGTCAAAAGCAATCAATCATCTATAATTTTGAATTTTGTACTTTTCTAGGTTGCAGAAAAAATAGTATGCATTATTTGGATTAAAAGTGGCTCTGTTCGACTTGCAATAATTGCTTGTCAAACAAAGTGACAATTACTATTTTATTTGCAATCAACATTTTTATATAGAGGTTGCGTAAAATTGTACGAAACATGACAATTCCATGTCTTAGCAAACGTTTAAATACTATTTGCCATAAGAAAAAGTTAAAATATCAACGATTTTGTAGCCATTTATCATTAGTATTTCTGTCATTCAAGATCAAAAGAACCACTCAACTACAGATGCAATAGTCTTAATCGAAAATGCACTCAACAATTGTTTTCTGTATAATTTACATGCTTCGGCTATATTCATTGATATAAAGAATGCCTTTAACACGGTGCGACATGCCGACATACTTCGCCAGCTGTATGAGTGGGGATTTAGAGGAAACTTGCCGATATTTGTGCAACGATTCCTAGACAACCGTACTATGAATGTTAAAATCGGTAATGTACTGTCAGATACATATCAGCTTAAAAACGGCACACCTCAAGGCTCGCCCCTCAGTGCCACCCTATTTTTAATCGCTATCAACTCAGTATTGTCATCAATCGACACTTACTTCCCTATGTTACTGCGCATATGCAGACGACATTGTCCTTCTCAAAATAGGTACTTCTACAGATGTAATTAAAGAAGCCTTGCAATCAGGCCTAACAAATATCTCAAATGTCTTAAAGGATCGCAACTTTTCAATATCCATAGACAAAACAAAATCAATACACTTCTGCAGAAAACGATCTACCTGCCTTACAACACCAAAGTTTACTCTAGAAGGTCATCCCATTGACAACCTCGTCTCTTCATGCAAAAGGAACTTGAACATAATCAAAGGATTAGCTCACACAAAATGGGGAGCGGACAGAAAGACGTTACTGATGCTTCATAAAAGTTTAGTGCTGTCAAAGATCGACTATGGATGCGTGGCGTACTCCTCTGCAAAGCCGAGCCGGTTAATTCCATTAGATGTCGTACATAATCGGGGTATACGATATGCGATAGGAGCTTTTAGCACATGTCCAGTAAAAAGCATGTACGCAGACTCTGGCCTGGAACCTTTAAGCTTAAGGCGCCAAAAACATATAGCTAGCTACCGATTAAATTTAAGCAGGCAATCAAACCATAGAATACTTTCCCTGTTCAAGGGAAATGCATTCTCTGCTCGTTATTCGACGGAAACTACTCGGCGCAAATCGTCATCGGTGAGATCAGCGAATATCATTACTGAACTCGGAATACCTGAACAGTCATTATACATGGCCGAAGAACAGGTCTACGAACCGTGGATTGTGAACCTCCCAGAAACTCGAACGGACCTGATAAAAGTCACTAAGAAAGAAATAAATGCAGCTGCTATCAGGCAGTGCTATTTCGACTTACTTGAGAATTATAGCAACCACATTTTAATATTTACAGATGGGTCAAAAACGGACACAGGGGCTGGGTTTGCAGTCATATATGGGGAGGAAATTTTGAAGCATTCGCTTCCACAGATTGTCAGTATTTTTTTCTGTGAAGCGTTTGCGATCTATGCCGCGTTGCGGCTGTCGGGACGCGAGCCAGATGGCTTTTGCGATATGTACCGACTCTCTGTCTGTTCTCGAAGCTATAAACAATCGAACTATCCATGACCCGTTAATCACAGACATTAGGTCTCTTTGTAACACGATAGGATTAATGGGAAAACAATTATCACTCATATGGATTCCTAGTCATGTTGGCATAACTGGCAATGAAAAGGCTGATAGAGCTGCGAAGGATGCAACCCTACAAATTCCGTCCACATATGAAGTTACCAGTCTCAAAGACGTTAAAATATTTGTTGGGAAACAAATCAGAGCCAAGTTTCAAGAAGTATGGAACAATCAGAATACGTATCTGAGGAGGTTCCTTCCAGAAGTGGGTCAATTTCAATACCCCACTAATATCTCCAGAAGGGAACAAGTTATCTTGACGAGACTGCGAACCGAACATACTCAACTAACGTGCAAGTATTTACTGTGTGGTGAAAATCAACCGTCATGTACTACCTGTAACATACCATTAACAGTACATCACATTTTAATGGAATGCGCTAGATACAGAGCAGCTCGTACCTTTCGAGAAGGGACATCGTTAACAGAATTGGGGCACAGGGAAATTTTAGAATTCACAAAACAAATTGGACTGATGGAACAGATATAATCTAAAAAAATTAAAGTATCCAGTTACTAACAGCTAATAGCCTCAGCAGCTGATGCCGAAAAGAAGAAAAAAAAAGTACATATTCAAAAACATTTCTTAATTGTATTTACTTTGGTTCTTAATATTTAAAATAATGTTTTATTAAATATTACTATTTTAAATAAATAGAGCAATTTAATTAATTCTCAATTTTATTGCAATTTGTCATCTCAATCTTATTTCTCAATTTGCAGAACAATTCTTGGTATTAAATTACCTAATAATTATTTTATTACAGGATAACACCCAAGTGAGAAAAGAGTAACAATAAAAATGTACTTATTATTTTATTATTAATTATAAAAATAAATATATATATATACAATTCCAATGTTTCATTAAGGTTGGCCTTCTTTATGTACATCGCTCGCATTACCGTACACTGCGGTTCACCCAAAAGAAGTCCTTAATTTTATACTTGTAACATAAATAGCAATTATTTCCTATAAACTAAAATTAAGGTGTAACTGGTCGCCTAGGGATGCACTTGTCATAATGGTTTTTAAATAAGTAACGTCAAAAGCAATCAATCATCTATAATTTTGAATTTTGTACTTTTCTAGGTTGCAGAAAAAATAGTATGCATTATTTGGATTAAAAGTGGCTCTGTTTGACTTGCAATAATTGCTTGTCAAACAAAGTGACAATTACTATTTTATTTGCAATCAACATTTTTATATAGAGGTTGCGTAAAATTGTACGAAACATGACAATTCCATGTCTTAGCAAACGTTTAAATACTATTTGCCATAAGAAAAAGTTAAAATATCAACGATTTTGTAGCCATTTATCATTAGTATTTAAACGTTTTCTAAGACATGGAATTGCCATGTTTCGTACAATTTTACGCAACCTCTATATAAAAATGTTGATTGCAAATAAAATAGTAATTGTCACTTTGTTTGACAAGCAATTATTGCAAGTCAAACAGAGCCACTTTTAATCCAAATAATGCATACTATTTTTTCTGCAACCTAGAAAAGTACAAAATTCAAAATTATAGATGATTGATTGCTTTTGACGTTACTTATTTAGAAACCATTATGACAAGTGCATCCTTAGGCGACCAGTTACACCTTAATTTTAGTTTATAGGAAATAATTGCTATTTATGTTACAAGTATAAAATTAAGGACTTCTTTTGGGTGAACCGCAGTGTACGGTAATGCGAGCGATGTACATAAAGAAGGCCAACCTTAATGAAACATTAGAATTGTATATATATATATATTTATGTCATTCAAGAGCAAACCGGGATCGCGTAACTGACACATTATTGATGCAATGCAACCAGAATTTTCTGAATTACTTAACCTTTCAGTACCCTAGCAGCACCAAATATACATACTATATTTCTGTAATGTAGATGTGATATTATTTGTCACTAAAATAATGTGAGATATAATGGATATTAGCATGATATTTTAAAATGGGATATGAGCAATATATCAAAGATATATGCAAACAACATCTCTAGGATATTTAAAAATGTTTACATTTAACTGAGATTTTCCATATATTAGGAGGATATTATAAAATTAGATGTAACGGATATTGGATTCCGATTAATAACGGATATCTGCTGTATATTTCGAACATAGTTGGTTGTGTTGTATATTGCAAATATTAGAATAATATCACCGGTAGATTTTCAAACAAATGTATTTATACAAGATACAAGCAATATTTGCAGGATAATTAATAAAGGGTTAAAAACAATATTTAATTAGGATATTTACTGTATACAGCGGATTTATTAAAAAACTAGATATAACATCCCTTTACTGGGATATATTACAACTTTTATGATCAAGATGTTATTAACTTTCAGAATATTAATTAAACAGTGCAGTGATAATTTGATACATCTTGTGTATTATTATACAGGGATGCAGTATGCAGGGTATAAATTATTTGTGGAGCAAACTACACGTGGCAATGTTAGTCATAAAATTCTGAGTAAAAACTCTTAATACTCAAATGTTTAATTGGTCTTCATGGGCCCTCACGAGCGGCAAATAAAAAACATGATACCTTTTCTGTTTCAAATATGTGAAAGTATCGTCAAGCAAAGTTGTTCAAAATGTAAAATTATGGTCGCCTGCAAAATTTAAGAAATATTGGCTTATTTTTATGAAACCGTGTGTACTAGATGAAGTAGGTAGGTACTTTTGTGGTAACACAGTTTCATAAAAGTAGCTCGATATTTCTGAAACTTTGCATGGGGCCATAATTGTATATTTTGAACAACTTTCCTTGATACTTTCACATATTTGAAACAGAAAAGGTACTTTACCTGAAAAAATCATGTTTTTGATCTTCCGTTCGGAGGGCTCATGAAGACCAATTCAAAATTTTTCTTGACTCAGAATTTTATGACTAACATCACCACGTGTACTTTGCTCCGCAATTAATTTACACCCTGTATAGAATGTACATGAACATGTATATCGGTGAAATCTGCATTAGTGTACACGAACCTTTCGTATCTGATTATTTTTAAGATTTAAATAAATTATGTGACACTAACATATTGTTCTCGTTGGATTTTTGCCCTAAGATTCGTCGGGAATATCTTCCAAGAAAAGCCTTTCAACGTCCCATGATTAAATAAAGCAAACTGAAGGTGTAATTTAGTAAAACCTGTAAAACTGTAATTAATTATTGAATTATTTTCATAACACTCCAGACAACCGTACTACAAAATGATGGTAGTGTAAAAAAGTAAGAATTTTCAAAAAACAAAGGCACCATTTAGTAAATAGCTCTGGAATGTAAAAGTTTCTTAGTCACTAACGACGTCTTATGGCCGTAATTCTTGCAATCATTGTAGAAGATGATTGAAGATGATGCTTTTAAAAGATTATAGCTAATTAACATGACTTATAGGATACATTTCCAACTTTGGAGATACCCGGCAATCCCAAATATTTTACTTCAACAACAGTAATAACATTTTGATTTGAATGCAAAAAATCTTACAACACTTATATTTTATGCAAATTAAGAATTTCTAAAAATATGCAGAATCTACAAAAATTAAATATATGTAGATATTTATTGTACATATATTGCATTGATAAATAATTAATTGATACCCATCTTAAGTTTGATAATGTATCACCTATCACTTACTTACTTTAATATAAATCTCTCTATTGTTTTCAATTTAGTATGCTTATTACGTAGTTCGCAAGTGAAGAGGTTAAGTTAATAATGCGTGGGAACGTAAATCGTAGTTTTGAGTTAATTTGTTGTTTACAATAATTTTTGTTTTAAATAATTATATGTGTTGTTATAATTAACGGCTTGGCTGGGCAGTATTTGATAAAGCCATTAATTCAAATGGCCCATTTTTGCTTAATCATTCTTTAAGTCCAAGATCTATTTATTATATTTGCTGACTTTTACTGTTTCTTTTACCTTCAAATGTTAATCGAGTTGTTTGTCATACGCGTACCATTAGATTTTCATAGATAAAAATAAGAAATGCAAATATTTGATTAATGAGAAGTTTTTTTCGAGTTTCTAAATAATAATAAATATTTTATCACTGTATACATGTATATGCTACCTACAAGCAATAATACGTTTCTAAAACAAAACTTTGAATGCTAAAATCATAACAACTGAAAAGTGCATTCAAAAAATATTTTAACGGAATAGACATAGGTATAGCGAATCCGAAATGTATTCCCGTTTAAAAAGCACCCAGTTACATAGTAAGACAGAAAACTACCTGCTGCTTTTGTAAGCAGCTTAAAACAGGTACTTAGTTCTTAGAAATAGGATATTACTTACGAGTTTCTCATAATGCAGGGTGAATTTCTTTCTAGTGTTCAGTTTCGTTTCAGCTTTTGTGTTGCAACTACAAATTTTTGTGGAAGTGCTCAAAAAGTGTTTTTTGTGTTTAAGAAAACCAGTAGAGGTAAGTTTAATTATTAAAAGTATTAATTAGTCTATTACCCCAACCATGTCGTCTAAATATAGGAAAGCAAAAAGTCACTTTATAAAACGAACTATTGCACGGAAGGTTGAAGTTGTTCAGATTTCTACAAATGCTACAGTAGTATTAAATCGAACTATTGATCAACAAGATTCTGCTATAAATTTAAGCACAATTATTAATAATATACTGCAATACTGCAAACATAAAAATTAAGTACATTCATAGGAGTATTCAAATTGACTTATCTTTTGTTTTAAGAATTTCTTTTTTGTGTATCAGACTCAGCTATTATACCTAGTAGGTGGTGAAACAACACACAAGTCGATCTACTTGCAAATGGGAAACCTATCAATGGCAGAAGCGGCAACATTTTATTCTGGCCTAGGGAAAAAGAAAAAGTTGCCCTTTTGAAGTCTAACTCTATTTGCAGTTATTGTTGGTATGCAAACAAAAGAAAAGTTTCTATAAAAATAGTTTTGAATGAGTTGCAACATCCGAAAGATCTGAACTGTTGAAATTATTCCACCTTTTGGAGGCATTAAGCCAGAAAATTTTAAATTTATGTTTATTGGAACTTTTTTGCTGCTGTGATTTGTAGAACTTATCCTAAAAATTATTTTCACCTCTTAGAAGAACACCCAGACGTTCTTGTAATTATAACGACTCGCAACAAGAGTTCTTTGTATGAAAAACGTGATTTTTAGGACAGATTGATGTGACCTTCACGTAAGACACTATGGAGCACTTATTCAAACATAAATAAATATAAAATGTTAAATGAGTAGTATAATTGTCCGTTAACCGTTGAGTTAGAGTGTCACTCCTAAGAAAGAATTTCCGGAACTAAGTATATTTTCTCTTTTTCTTTTCCTGCATAATCAGTACCTACCCCCTTTTTTCGTCGGTAATTTGGAAACAGTCCGTAGTTAGTGGCACCCGAAACAAAGCCTATTTGATTTTATAATTAAATTTTGCCACTGCTGCACTTTTCCCATTTTTGTAATGAATTTCCATTGCTTGTTTTTCTAAATATTATATTATGGTAACACAATGGTTGGTGTATGTGGGAAAATTGTAAAATGAACCAAGTAAACTTCAAATTAATGCATATTATGTATTTTTTTCAGATGCTAGTACGCAAAGATACCCCACTACTACTGAGGTGGAAATCCGAAAATCCGTAGCTCTATATCTAGCAAATTCCAAAGATAGAACGCTAAGGCAAACTGCAATGTAATATATATGTGTACAAAACTTTAATAAATGTTGTTGACAATTAGTGTAACAATTTTAATGAAGAATATAATGTTATGATATTTCTTATACCCACATAATATAATAGACTGTGTTATATAAAAAGCAAATAGCATTAACGCCAGTTTTTTAATATCAACTGAACAGCACCTAATAAAAAACATATAGTTGATAGTGCAAAGAGACATAAACAGGATATTTAACAAAGCATGTTGTTTCAATATTCAGTTTCAGACAAGTCAAATAAATCAAACTAACTATTGGCTATCCAGCGATTCTTTTCATCTAGCTCACTACTGGGATATTTTGATAATGATGAGAAATGGAAACGTTGGTTGTATTAGAAAAAAGTTGCATAATTTATGGCCTTTCCAAAATCCGTCTATGCATTTTTTATTTTTCACTAGTTTATGAAATATTGAAAATTGGGTTTTTTGTTTTCTTCAAACATTTAAGAAACATGTATAAGAACACGATTCAGAGAAAAAAATGTATAGCTTCACACATACTCTTTATATATTGGAATATTTGAAGAAACAAAAATTGATTTTCAGTTGTTTTTCAAGACATTTCAGGAAGTACCCAGAAATTACAAATCAGTAAACGGCATCTGAAAAAGCCTAAATTATGCAACTTGTCTAATTTAACCAATCTCATTTCTCTTACTGTTATCAATTTCCCAATAGCGAGCGAAATGAATAAAATTGCACGGGACACTCAGTTTAGATGGTTTGGCAATATACGGTGTACATCCTATTATAAATAAATTACCGATATTTGTAAGATATATATAGGAGATCTAGGCGACTGGCATCTAGAAAATATTCCTTGCTAATATTGTGTATACACATTTTATAAATATTAAGCGGATAATGGTGAGATATATTCAGAAGATGTGCGCGGTTAACATGTAGAGCATATTGGTTGCCAATATAGTGCTGATATTTGCATGATATCTCCAGCAGATGTACGCGACCTATATCTGGCGAATACCGATTGCTAATATAGTAAATACATCCTTCAAAAATATCTGAGGGATATTTTTAAGATATATTCAGCAGATATCTGCGGTTAACATCTAGGTAAGATCGGCAACAGATATAGTATTGATGTATTTTTATATATATGGCCAATATTTAAAAGTGTGACATTAATTTATCCCATAGACATTACTAACTAATATCCTTGGTATATAGTGTGCTGCTAGGGTAGTGTCTCGCAAAGTTCTCCCGGCACGGGAGCATGTTCTTGAGATCATTTCAAGTAAAAAGTTCATATGAACATGTGTCCTATTCTCAGTACTTATTGAGCTATACACATTTCAAACTAAATTAATCTTAAATAATTTTATTCAATTTTGCCGTTGTGACGTTATTTGTTTCTGGCCTGCCCATGAAAGTTTATGTTTTATAAACAGTCATTTAAAATTTGTATTCCGCTAGCGATTTAAAATGTTTATTCCGCTAGCGCTTTAAAAATTTCAATAAATGTCAACCAAAATAAATCAATAATTTATCAAAAAATTATACATAAGTACATTACAACTAAATTAACAAAACGACGTCCACGTCGTCAATTTTCATTTTGACCAGTTCTCCAATGCGACAACCGCCAGCTATACTCATAAGTATAGTCTGCAATGTAATTTTACAATTAAAAGGAAAGAAATGGATCAATAATGTTAACCTTTGCAAGTAAATACTTTTCGTCCGGTGAAGTACGAATGAACCTCAAAATTTCGTCGCGGCTAAGAAAATTTGACTTATAGGGCTTAAAGCCTCTTGCGTTTTGCTTGGAAAATATTAAGTTACTGGCTCCACACAATTAAAATTAAATTAAAACGATTTTCTTACCATATATGAATCTGGCCAGTAAATGTACATATACAGTGTGTCCCAGATTGAGTGGGATTGCATAAGTAACTTTTTTATCATTGAAGATGAAGATTTGGTTAAATGGACAATGCTTTGCAGTTTCATATGCTGATTTAATATCGGTTTGAAAAAGTTCAAAATGTCGAACCAGTCAAAAGTTATTAGAGAAAAACTAAAAACTGTCATTTTCTTGTATGTCAAATATCTTTGTAAGTATAAGAGATACGAAAAAAAGTAATACCGATGGGGCCACAATTATACCGTGTGTCCACAGGAGGACGCACCATTATTAATATTTGATTTTTAGGTTACTGAATAGAATTTTTTATTCTCTTTTCAACGATTTAAGATAACTTATGATTGAATAAAAAAAAATCTGGTGTGATACACTCACACAACTTCCTTTTACAGTGATCTTATAATTAGGTAAAAATTTGATTTTAAATTTTTAAGCATCTGTCAAACATTTTCAAAAATTGCAAATGGTACAAAATAGAGAATTAGAACAAGAGACAAATTTTCTCTAGAATTTTAAGCTGAATTCAAAAATGTAATAATATACCGTGTGTTGTACTTAAAATAGGAGGTATACAAAAATAGAAAAAAAAAACAAAAGAAACTCATTTTAGAGATATTCAACTGGAAAATCACTTATCTCACGTCAATACACATTAAAATGTAATAAAAACATAAAGTTTGAAGGAAATCGTTAGAGCCGTTTTTGAAAAAATCTAAAAACTAAAAAATCGCAAGAGTAAACACCTACTTCCGGTTATGCAATTTTCTTCAAACGCTTGCTGTCGCATGTACATACTATACAAAACTTATATATGAAGTTTCAACACCATACCTCTTTTCGTTTTTGAGATATTCTGTTCACAGACAGACAGACACACAGACAGACCAATGAAAAAAAATATGTTTTTTGGATCAGGGGACTCTAAAACGTGAAGATCTGTTGAAAACTCAATTTCGAATTTTTGGGGTGAATCCAATACTTCCTTTATTGTAACAGGAAGTAATACCAGTAAAATTAATTGTTTTTACATATTAATCAAGTAGGCTTACATAGATAAAAAAAACAAACAACATTTATTTAAAAACAAAACATAATCCTGATAATCACATGAAATGATCAAAATGCTGGTGATTGTTAGCTAAACATAGTTGACACCATTTGACGACACGACGGGTTACTTTAAGCAAACTTTCTTATTGTTTTTCATCATGGCTGCTTACCTACTTGATTATACATTTAAAAAGTAATATCACGATGGTTTTTGTGGTTCAAGTACTTATAGTCTATTTTTTTGCTTTATGATTCGGAGCAGCTTTGCATTTATATTATTTTAGCAGTGTACAACAGTTTAGTTACAAAATATAACTAATGTCAAAATCCAGGTCGCCGGGATTGTCAAGTTGACACTTCAGCAAATCTTAATAAAATGCCATGAAAAAGCAGTATTAGGTAATAGTAAAACCAAAGAGGCCTATAAAACGCCGTTCTACTAATATAAGAGATATCAATGTTAACTTAAGTAAAACAGCCATCATTGGAAGAGTTGATCAAATCTTCGATGTAAGTATTAAGAATTAAACAGATATAACATTTCTAACAATTTCTTATCATGCTAGATTTCGAATGCAACACAGAAATTGAAATGAAGCAAAATCACAACTGCAGCAATAACCGAATGATAATATGAATAAAGAAAAGGAATTTCTAACTTGGGAGGAACAGAGTTTCAGGGAGGATATTAAGAAGAAAATTTGGAATTTTTTACTTTCGATAATTTATTGCTGTGTGCAAGGGAGGAACTGAATTATACTGGGAGTCGTTTTAAATTATACTACACATTAACAAATATGGATATAAATACAAAATTGTGAATGAAGAAAATTGTATGAGAAGAGTCATATCATTTACAATTTCCAAAGTATAGTGAAAAATGCATATTCATGTTTTGGATGAAACTTTACCAGGATGTGACTTACTGTTGGACTCGGACAATAATGACAGGGGCTATCATAAGTGTATCACTGGTGAAATTTTTAGGCAATGTTGAAAAACAGTTAATCCCTGCTTTGGCCAAATTGAATGGAAAATGTGTGTTAATTTATGGCTTAAATCTCTATCACTGTGTACAGCAAACATATGGAAAAAAACGTTGAACACTGAACTACTAATATAAAGTGGCTGGGAAAAGCACATTGTTAAATTGGTGTGGATGATATACTTCCTGTTATTATTGGGTTGAAGAATCTGATACAGAATCGGAAGACGAGTTGTATTCCTCTCTGAATCAGATTCTGGATGATTATCCTGAAGTGTATCCATCTAAATTCTGGTAAATTATATCTCTGAAAATGGTTCTACCAGAGTATTTTGTATTATCTCTTTATTTTGAAATGTCTGTTATATGTGTAATAATAACTTGTACAACACAGTTCGACAAACAAAAATCATCAGCAAATTATTAATAATATATTTATTTTTACATTAGTACATAAAAGATAGATGTCTAGAAATTTTATGACATTTCTGTAGAGTTAGATATCAATCACGTTTAAATAAACGTACTTAAAATAAAGCAATACCTTATTTAATGTCAATGGTTCAGTAATTTTAGCTCTTATTAAGTATAATAGTACTTATAAGTTAACACATTGACAGTTCTAATGGTTTTTGACATAACTAGTGTTTTTTCCTTTGTCACTAACTACCTACACTGTTACAAAAATGCAAATGCAAAGCCTGCTCTGAATCATAAAGCAAAAAAACAGACTATAGTACTTAATTAACATATTACTATAGGCCATTCATAACACAAAAACATTAACTATTTCTTTAAGTTGGCATGTACATACAATTTTTGTGCAAGGAATTCTGTATTTTTGTTTCCACACCTGCATAAAGGCGACTTTGAATTTAAACATGACAATCAATGACAATTATAAATCTCATTATTTCAGTGTCAAAGTACATATTATTCTAGAAATTCTTGCTGAACTTT
Organism: Agriotes lineatus; assembly: GCA_940337035.1. Lineage (NCBI taxonomy): Eukaryota > Metazoa > Arthropoda > Insecta > Coleoptera > Elateridae > Agriotes > Agriotes lineatus. The sequence continues at coordinate 109,421 of CALNHX010005086.1, forward strand.
TATAAAAAGTATAAAAATACATCAATAGTATCCAACAGAGTATTTGTTTAACATCCTTAAAGGTAGTTAAGTTATAACATTTATGACAGTTGATAAATAAATGTCATACCCCTAACCTATTTGGTTTGGTAACTTTTTGGAAGTACGTTCCTAGACTAAGATGAATTTTGGAAGTACACTCAAGGTTTTGTAAAATAAATTTCACCTAATTTTGTTTTGATCCATGTAAGCTACTTGATTAAAATGTAAAAACAATTAATTTTACTGGTATTTTTTAGTCAATCATATGTTATCTTACATCGTTGAAAAGAGAATAAAAAATCTGGTGTGATACACGCACACAACTTCCTTTTACAGTGATCTTATAATTAGCCAAAAATTTGATTTAAATTTTAAGCATTTGTCAAAAATTTTCAAAAATTACAAATTTTACAAAACGGTACAAAATAGAGCATTAGGTGAAGAGACAAATTTTCTCTAGAATTTTAAGCTGAATTCAAAAATGCAATAATATACCGGGTGTTCTATTTAAAACAGGAGTTAATAAAAAAAAATAGAAAAAAAACAAAGAAACCCATTTTAAAGTATTCAACTGGAAAATCACTTATCTCACATCAATACACATAAAAAATGTAATAAAAATTTAATTTAAAAAAAATCACAAGAGTAAACACATACTTCTGGTTATGCGATGTTCTTGAAAAGCTTGCTGTCGCATCTACATAGTACACAAAACTTATATATGAAGTTTCAACGCCATACCTCTTTTCGTTTTTGAGATATTCTGTTCACAGACAGACAGACACACAGACAGACAGACCAATGAAAAAAAATATGTTTTTTGGGATCAGGGGACTCTAAAACGTGAAGATCTATTGAAAAGTTAATTTCAAATTTTTGGGGTGAATCCAATACCTCCTTATTGTAAAAGGAAGTAAAAATTCTATTTAGTAACCTAAAAATCAAATATGGAAGGGACCATAATTATACCGGGTGTCCATTCTCAATGTCGAACATAGGCAATTAACATCTGTGCATTCACTCGTTCTTCATTGAAATAATTAATTTTTCTGTAGATATTTTAACAGACGTTGACAGAAAATATCTGATTTAAGCCAACTAAATACCAATTTTTTGACAAATGCTATCGAACTTGGCATAATATATTAAAATTCCCAAGTTTTAAATTAAAATTTTAAATAAAAATCGCAATTTGAATATTATTATTGGTATCATTTGATGCGTAATAATTTTACCTTTCCATTGATACCATTACCTTCCCTGTAAGTTGAATTGGCGAGCAGGAATCGGCAAAAACGTTCAATACAATGTTATTCGCCTATGTTCGACTTTAAGAACGGACACCCGGTATATAACAGCAATGAGATAACATGAATAACAAAATAGAATGCTTGAGTAAGAAAGAGATGGCCATACGAAAAAAATATTTTAGTAGGCATGTTTAGTTAACATATGTCATAATTAAATTAAGCGCCAAGCCTTCTTGAATATTTGCTACTATATTTATCTCTTTCTTACTGGAGCAATACGAGTTATTTTCTTGTTCATGTTATCTCATTGCTGTTATATCCCGTGTGTCCACAGGAGTACGCACCATAGAGATAAGATAATGCTAATAGAATATAAATATCAACCAGTGCTATGACCACCGATCCTTTTCTTGTACCATTTATAACAATATTGTTTCATACAGTGGCGAGTCGGAAGCCAGAAAACAACGTTTTAGCGTGCCGGCGAGCACAGCATTAGCCGATCTTTCTATTTTATTTGGTTATCCCTATGGTGCGTCCTCCTGTGGACACACGGTATAATTGTGGCCCCATCGGTATTACTTTTTTTCGTATCTCTTATACTTACAAAGATATTTGACATACAAAAAAATGACAGTTTTTAGTTTTTCTCTAATAACTTTTGACTGGTTCGACATTTTGAACTTTTTCAAACAGATATTAAATCAGCACATGAAACTGCAAAACATTGTCCATTTAACCAAATCTCCATATTTAATGATAAGAAAGTTAGCCATGCAATCCCACTCGATCTGGGACACACTGTATGTAATTGCTTCATATGTGCCATTGGGATTTAAAGTATAATTAAATCGTAACACAAATTCCCTAATCTTTTGATCGAAAAAATCTTGATTCACTATATGCGATCGAGTCCCAAACTTTCATTTTTATCTGTTAACACACAAAAAATAACCACACATAATGAAATTTCACTAAATAACTTACAAACAAAATCTGACGCTTCCCATATAGTTACATTAGATATGTACCTTAGGCTTTGATAAAATTTTCCAGTTTTTAATAAATATTCGGTAGTTTCTTTCAAAATATCCACTATTAATGCCCAATCAGCTACTGCCGATGCACTCTGAAATAAAATTTAAATAAAACACCATATAGTGATTCTAAAATACCAACATATACCTGGTATCTGGGGCAACCATAAGAAGCCCAGCTCCCGCTCCAGGACCGAATAAAATAGTGGAATTTCGATCGCCATTGAATTATTCCAAATTGTCATACACCCATTTTAATGTCATTGCTTGATCAAGAATACCATAGTTCCCAGGTGAATTAACATCGCATGTATTAAGAAAACCTACAAGAAAAGTCATGTTCATATTGCGAGAACAATTTAGCTTTACGATTACCTAACGCTCCTAGTCCACAACTTTGTAAAACGTACCCAAAATGTGTCCTTGAAATAAATTCGAAGCTCCTCTAACAAAATCGCCACCATGTATATAAACCATTACAGGATATGGACAACCGTCGCGTACTAACATTGGGACTGCGCTCGACCTCTATTCTGCTCTAGCAACTTTTTGAAGTTTGCTTGCTTAATGCTGCAGATCCGTAACCAAGGTGTTGCGAAGGTATCTAGTCTGGGTTATCTGTATCCTTAAGTTGTGTTGGTTTGCCTAAATAAATTCGTTCGCTCTAGCAGTCAAGCCATCGTAATTTCTGAATTGGAAAATTTACTTGCCTGTTATAAAATGTCTTGAACAAATACGACCATATTTAATTTTTGCTTGTGTCAAATCAGTCCTTTTGAGAGCAGCAATCCACTTTTTTCTCCTCAAACTACGTAATTCATCTATTTTTCCATTATTTGTGAGCTCAGATGGAATTCTATAGCAGGTTATGTTATGGCGTCAACTGTTCACAGCCTCCTTGTTGTGCGTGAAATAACAGTGTTGTCAGACGTCCTCAAAATATTGTACAATAATTAAAGGAAAACAACATAACACTAAACACTATGTTTGTAGTATTAATGTTTATTTAAGCTGGTATGACACGATAATACACTTCTACGAAAATTTATTCTCTTGCTTTAGTTGCAATTTCTTAGAATTAAATGAGGATACTGTACGAAATAAATAAGATTGACGCCGTATTTTGTCTGCCAATTCCGCTTTGCCTGGCTGATCTGCTAATTTATTTTTGACAGTTTCGTCTAATCTAATAAATGAGGATGAAAATGTACCAGAAATATTTTAAAATTAAATGACGATACTGTACGAAATAAATAAGATTGACGCCGTATTTTGTCTGCCAATTCCGCTTTGCCTGGCTGATCTGCTAATTTATTTTTGACAGTTTCGTCTAATCTAATAAATGAGGATGAAAATGTACCAGAAATATTTTAAAATTAAATGACGATACTGTACGAAATAAATAAGATTGACGCCGTATTTTGTCTGCCAATTCCGCTTTGTCTGGCTGATCTGCTAATTTATTTTTGACAGTTTCGTCTAATCTAATAAATGAGGATGAAAATGTACCAGAAATATTTTAAAATTAAATGACGATACTGTACGAAATAAATAAGATTGACGCCGTATTTTGTCTGCCAATTCCGCTTTGCCTGGCTGATCTGCTAATTTATTTTTGACAGTTTCGTCTAATCTAATAAATGAGGATGAAAATGTACCAGAAATATTTTAAAATTAAATGACGATACTGTACGAAATAAATAAGATTGACGCCGTATTTTGTCTGCCAATTCCGCTTTGTCTGGCTGATCTGCTAATTTATTTTTGACAGTTTCGTCTAATCTAATAAATGAGGATGAAAATGTACCAGAAATATTTTAAAAATATACTTTTGCAGAAACGGTTTTAGAATGTACCAGATTCGTAGAATTGTACCAGGTCTGGCAACGCTGCTAATATCAAGACCACGCCCAAAATTGTAACTGCACATAGACCACGAGTTGAAATGTTTGACCTTGGGAATTGTTCTGCTTTATTATAGAGTTATGATTGGGAAACTGTTGGGCATTACTGTTATTATTATCATTATATTAAAAAGTCAATGTCATAACTAAATAGTTATTTGTTTCATTAGTACAAAAAATGCATGATTTCGGGACAAGTAAGACAGATCGCCGGACGACGCGCAGCGGAGTCCGGCGAGTCTTACGCGTCCCGAAAACGCATTTTTTGTGCGAATGAAACATACTATTTTTTCTCCAACTACTCATAAATTCGGTAATATGACTTATTATTTAGAATCAAACATTGTAGGTTATATTGTAGAACTGTCATGGCGCAAATAAACAATCACTATACGGCGAAAATAAACAACAACGACGGCGATTGCCGAATATTGACGAAGCGTTTGTGTTTTATTTAAAATTTACCATGCAAAACCCTATCTTGAGTCCATTTTTGTACTAGTGCAAATATGAATCGAAAAGTGTACAGTTGCCAAGGTAATTGGTGAACATCCCGAAATGACTTACTTTTTATACAAAATTATTCGACAATATGGCGTCTTATTCGTGTGGTTGGAGAAAAAATATATATA
>CALNHX010005087.1:0-114263 GCA_940337035.1 Agriotes lineatus
CCGTCCATCTCGCACCTGCTGTTATCATCAATTGGCAAGTCAAGAGAATTTATTATTATTGTGTATTTTATTATTTGTTGTTCACGATCTATTAGTTAATTCTATAATTCATTGTTGATCGAGCCGCACCAATAACTATTACAACCTTGGGTTATTAAAGCACTCCGCTTCGCGTCACGCTTCAAAAATGGAACCTCGCGCTGCAAAATGCAACCTACCGCACTGGTAATATAAATAACTATTCCGACGTATAACAACATACTTTGACGTTTTTCTTAAAATAAACCGAAATGAACGATTTAAATGATAGATTCCCAATATTAAATTAAATTCAGCGTCCTCTAGTGGCAGTATTTTTACCAAATTACGTGATCAAAACACACACAATATTAAGGAAGCACATACAGAAAGATTTTCTTTACTGCGAACACGACAGACGATATAAAAAATTTACAAATGCTGAAAATTTGACGTTGACTGTTCGCGACAGGTAATATCTGCTATCATTTCCCTATTAAAATAGATACGTAATTACGAAGTAATGGAAAAAGTGCAAGTTGTAATAGCTATTAACATATCTAGGAATGTTATGAGTATCATAACTGCCGCAGATGTTTTGAATTCCGAGCTCGTAGAGCGAGGATTTTAAAACTTCTAAGGCAGTTATGATTCATAACATCCGTGATTTGTTCAATAGTTTATCGGTTGCTATATGGTTATGGTTGCCATGTAGGGTAATATTCTTTAACCCTACAGATAAGTTATGATCTAGTTACCAGCCTACTTTTGTATATGTAAACAAAGGCTTAATATCCTGAAACCGATAAAATGGTATTATTAGGGTCATACGTTTCAGGAAATTTAAAATTCCTTGATAGTGGGATTTGAAATAAGCCTCCATCATTATCACCGTTGCACAGAATTATTTCAAATTTTAAAAAATTTGGATGTGCTTGTCAAAAGCACAAAAGGAGAAGAAGCAACTGATCCAGATTATTTCCTTAAACAGATTACTGTAGGGGCTTCTACTGTTAGAATTACGGTTGTCGATCCTACAAGTTGCAAGAGATTCTTCTCGATGGCCATTTCAGACATATGGAATTTTGTGAAACTGTAATAAAAATGGCACAGTAGCCACAAAAATAAATGTTTGAGAGAAATGCTGGGTGAGAACATGATCGGTCCTTTTTTTATTGATGAAACCGTCACCGGTCTTAAATATCTTGAACTACTGTAGCAGCAAACCATTCCCGAAATTCGACGTATAGTGGATGAGAGATTTAATGAACTGTGGTCCAGCAGGATGGCTGCCCCGCTTACAACACTGTTTTAGTTTAAGGAGAACTGAACAATAGGTACATTCCCGAATAGACTGTTGACTGGGCGAGGAACTATTTTGCGGCCAACTAAATCTCCAGATCTCTCTCCCAATGTTTTCAATATAATAAAAGTAACAATTTGGGAAAGCTGAGGTTAAAAATCTAAGATGCGTTTGAGGGTATTAGTCTTAATATGTTGGCTAATATGAGGCTAAATTTTTCTGATGACTTAGGTTATTATTTAAAGCAAGAACGGAAGCTCTTTGAACTCGAGCTAATTTAACTTTAAATTTTTTTTTGTTTTAAATAAAAATAGTTTTACTCATGATTTACCAGATCAAAGTTATTTCATTTATTGGAATTATATAGGAATCAAAATCAATGGATTTAAAGTCTGATAATTCGTAGGATCAATATCATTGATGTCCAATTGATTTTGTTGATACTAGTGGGCAATTGATTTCATCTAATAAATATAAAAGTTGTAAAGATGGTAGTGCAATAAAAATTAATGTAACTGCTGGGGCAATAGTTCAAATTAATTCAATTGTTTGTCCTTCTAGAAGAAAACGGTTGATATATTTATTTGTAAAGAGTGTTGCTATGATATATCTAACAATTAATGTAATTATTACTAGGATTATTATTGTATGATCATGAAAGAATGTTAATTGTTCTATAAGTGGTGAGGCTCTGTCTTGAGCATTAATATTTAGTCAGGTTGCCATGTTTATTCTAAAAAAAGCTTTGCTTTATATATGAAGCTTAAATTCATCGCACTATTCTGCCATATTAGAATAAAGTTAGTTTGTTAGTATTGGTAATTCAGAATATCTATGTTCAGCTGGGGGATATTTTTGTAATCATTCAATTGATGATGATATTTGATTTGAAAATACATTTTTACGTAATGATGTTATTCTTTCTCATATAATGAAAATGAAGAATAAAATTCTAACTGTGGAGATTAATAATCCTACTGATGAAATCGTCGTGGTATTCCTCTTAACCCTAAAAACTGTTGAGGGAAGAATGTTATATTTACTCCAATGAATATTGTAAAGAATTGTATTTTTAGTAATTTATTATTTAATGAAAATCCTGTGAATAGAGGGAATCAGTGGATTAATCCTCCTATAATGGCAAATACTGCTCCTATTGATAGAACATAATGGAAATGGGCAACTACATAGTAGGTATCATGTAGGATAATATCAATAGAGGAATTAGCTAATACAACTCCTGTTAATCCTCCTACAGTAAATAAGAAAATAAAGCCTAGTGCTCATAGCATTTGGGGAGAATAGTTAATTTGAGTTCCGTGTAGTGTAGCTAGTCATCTGAAAATTTTAATTCCTGTTGGAACAGCAATAATTATTGTTGCTGAGGTAAAATATGCTCGGGTGTCTACATCTATTCCTACAGTAAATATATGATGGGCTCATACTACAAATCCAAGAAGCCCAATTGCTATTATAGCATAAATTATTCCAATTGAACCAAATGTTTCCTTTTTTCCTCTTTCTTGGCTAACAATATGGGAGATTATTCCAAATCCAGGTAGAATTAGAATGTATACTTCTGGGTGTCCAAAGAATCAAAATAGGTGTTGGTAGAGAATGGGGTCTCCTCCTCCTGCTGGATCAAAAAATGATGTATTTAAGTTTCGGTCAGTCAATAATATTGTAATTGCCCCAGCCAAAACAGGTAAGGATAAAAGAAGTAATAGTGCAGTAATTGCTACTGCTCAAACGAATAAAGGTATTCGATCAAATGTAATTCCTGTTGATCGTATATTGATTACTGTTGAAATAAAATTTACTGCTCCTAGAATTGATGAGATTCCTGCTAAGTGTAATCTTAAAATTGCTAGATCTACTGATGATCCTCTATGGGCAATATTTGATGAAAGTGGGGGGTACACAGTTCATCCTGTTCCTGCACCATTTTCAACAATTCTTCTTATTAAAAGCAGGGAGAGGGAAGGGGGTAAAAATCAGAATCTTATATTGTTTATTCGTGGGAATGCTATATCTGGGGCACCTAATATTAATGGGACTAATCAGTTTCCAAATCCTCCAATTATGATAGGTATTACTATAAAGAAAATTATGATGAAAGCATGTGCTGTTACAATAACGTTGTAAATCTGGTCATTTCCGATTAGTGATCCAGGGTTACCTAATTCAGCACGAATTAGTAATCTTAATGATGTTCCTAGCATTCCTGCTCAAGCACCAAAAAGGAAGTATAGGGTTCCAATGTCCTTATGATTTGTAGAAAATAATCATTTATTAAGTAAAATGGCTGAGTTTAGGCGATAAATTGTAAATTTATTCACGAAGTTGGTACTTCTTTTGCTAGGTCTTGTAGTCAATTATGATTTTAAACTGCAAATTTAAAGGTGAGTGTTATTCCAAGGCTTAAAGTGGGTGTGGTCTTTGTTGGCAACTTTGAAGGTTACTAGTTTAGTTTAACTTAAATCCTTTAAGCTTTATATTATGTTAAATATAATTGTTACTAGGATTAGCCTTATGATAGTTAGAAAGTTTATTAAAGCAAGGTAAAATTTGTTAAAGATTTTTTGATTTATTGTTGGGTTTCAATTGATTTCGTTTACATTCATTAGAATGGTTGACAAAGCAATTCGTATATATATGTAGATTGTTACTAATGTTGTTATGATTATTATTATTGGTAAGAAGATTATATTATTTTGTACTAGAATCTGAACTGTTAATCATTTTGGTATAAACCCTAGGAATGGGGGAATTCCTCTGAGGGATAGAAAATTTATTATAAAGAATATCTTTGTTATTATTCTTGAATTTATTGATTGGAATAATTGATTTAAGAAAAAGATTTTTATTGATTTTAGGATTAATACTACATTAATTGAAATTACTGTATAAATTAAGAAATAGTATATTCAGATTGTTTCTATAACTATTATAGTTCTAATTATTCATCCTATATGGTTAATTGATGAATAAGCTATAATTTTACGTAATCTCACCTGGTTTACACCTATAATTCCTCTGATAATTATTGATGCAATAATGATTATTGATATAAATATTGTGAATCTTATATTGTATATTAACAGGACTATTGGGGCAATTTTTTGTCATGTTAAAATTAATAAGCAGTTTAATCAATCTAATCCTTCTATTACTTCTGGAAATCAAAAATGGAAAGGGGCTATTCCTATCTTTGTTAGAAGTCTCGAATTTATTGTTAGTATAAATGATGATTGAATAAATGTTGTTGATGTTATTCTTGTTTTGTTTATTATTATAATTATTGATATAAGAATAATTGTGGAGGCAATTGCTTGTGTAATAAAATATTTGATTGAGGATTCTGCTGATAGTATATTTTTTTGATTTTGTATTAGGGGGATAATGGATAATAGATTAATTTCTAATCCTAGTCATATTCCTAATCATGAATATGAAGAGATTGAAATTATGGTTCTAATTATTAGGGTTGAGATAAATAATATTTTGTAAATTTTTGTTAATAAAAAGAAAAGTATTAACTTTATGTTTGAGGTATGAACCCAAAAGCTTAGATTTAGCTTATCTTTTTTTTACGTTTTAGTATATGGTGTATAAAAGTTTTTGATACTTTAGGAAATGGTCTAATTCCATTAAATGTAATGAAGGTAATTTAATTACATGATTTATTCTATCAAAATAACCCTTTTTTTCAGGCACTTCATTTTATTTTTTTAAAATTTTGTACTATAAGTTTTTTTTTGGTAGACCCAGGATTTAAAAATGTTTGGTAATCTTACTGTTAATTTTTCCCGGTATAAAAAAAAGGGGTGGTAAAAAAGGGGGCTATTTTTGGCAACTTTTTTGCCCTGATTTGTGCTAAATTCTATTAACTTGTCTTTATCATTGTTATGCTAAAATTATCTTCTCTAAAATCCTTGGTTTTTTTTTGTTTCAATAAATAAGTTTATTAGTATATACAACTAATTTTAATATTATATACTATGACCTATTAATATATACATATAATTATATATAATATTAATTTTTATATATTAATATATTTATATATAATATTGTACTTATACATTTAAGGACTAATATATAAAAGTGAGAGCAGATTTATTAATTAATACTTGTTTAATTAGTATACGTACTTATGATATGATATATACTTGTTTATTTAGAAAGAGAGAATTATATTAAATATAATATTTTAATATTAAAGTTAATTTAGGTTGCTTATATTAGATCTAAATGCCAAAAACCCTCCATGTCGAATTCAAAAACTTGCGGAAATGGACCCCAGGCGAGTAGAGTTAAATACTCAGACTCTCGCACTGATTCGTCAGTCAGCCCCATGGATTCTGGGGGGGGGCAAAAATTCGACAACTATTACAAATAGAAAAACCAACACCAAAATCAAAAAACCACATGGAATTCTACACCTTGCAACTTATAACACACTCACTCTAAGACTAGAAGAACATATAGAAAATTTAGAACATGAGCTCAAAGAGATAAAATGGGACGTTCTCGGAATAAGTGAAACACGAATGAAAGGAGAAACCACTACTATTTTACACTCAGGACATTTGTTATTTCAAAGAAATCAAGAAAATAATTCCCACATAGGCGGTGTTGCAATTTTGATACATAAAGATAAAAAACACCTAGTAAATAAAGTTAAAGCAATATCGGATAGGGTTATATATATTACACTGAAACTTAATAAGAGATATAACATTCAAATTATTCACGGCTATGCCCCGACAAGTAATTCGGATGATGAAGAGGTGGAGCAATTCTACGAAGATGTGTCACTAGCCATAAGCTCAGAAAAAAGTAATCTTAAAATAATACTAGGGGACTTTAATGCCAAGATAGGGCCACGAAACGATTCAGATCCATCTTATATTGGTAAACATGGCCTTGGTAATCGAAATCCGAGAGGACAAATGCTAATCGATTTCCTCTGTAGAGAAGGCCTCTACTGCCTGAATACGTTTTTCAAGAAACCCCCACAAAGGAAGTGGACGTGGAGGAGCCCTGGAGGAAATGTTAAAAATGAAATTGACTATATTCTCGCATCGGATAAAAGTAACTGCTACGACGTTTCTGTGCTAAATAAATTTAACACCGGAAGTGATCACCGTTTAGTCCGAGCAAGGTTTGCCATTAACACTCGTATAGAACGTAAGAAGTTCATGGAGAGAAATATTAGACCATCAATGCTAGAACTCAAGAGTCAAGAGGAAGAGTTCAACAAAATAGTCGAAAGCAAACTAAACCCTATAGAACATCTAGAAGAACTAAGCTTAAACGAACTATCCGGTAGAATAGAAAATAGTATCCAAGTAGCAATAAAGACTGTCTGCTACAGAACGAAGAAAAAAAGCAAATCCAAAATAAGTAAAGAAACAGAAAACCTTATTCAGGTGCGAAGAAGATTAGACAGAGATGCACCAGCATATCAAGAATTAAACAAACAAGTAAAGAAGGAAATCAGAAAAGACATAAGAAGGTACAATACTCTACTGATAGAAGAACTGATTAACGATAACATGAACATGAAAGTTTTAAGAGCAAAAAAGAGTCGAGGGAAGTCAAAAATCTCGAAACTAAAGAACGATCGAGGAAATCTAGTGAGAGAGAAAAGAGACATTCTAAAGGTAATAGAGCATTTTTATTCTAAGCTCTATAGTCAATCAACACAAACACACAAAGAACTAATAAACACGCAGACAATAACTAACGTGGGATCTGAAGAATTGCCTGAAGTGGATGAGAACGAGTTGAAGCTAGCACTGAGTCAAATGAAAACACGCAAAGCTCCAGGAGAAGACGGGATCACAAGTGAAATGTTGAAAGCTGGAGGCAGAATCTTACAGCAAGCTATCTTAATTCTAATGAATAAATGTCTCGAAGAAGGGGAAATTCCCGAAACGTGGAAAAACGCAGAGGTTATTATTCTGTATAAAAAAGGGGATAGCTCTGACTTGGAAAACTACCGTCCAATCAGTCTTCTGTCAATACTCTATAAATTGCTAACAAGAATTCTAACTAATAGACTCAGCAACAAGTTTGACTTCTACCAGCCAGAAGAACAGGCTGGCTTCAGAAAAGGCTTCAGCACCATTGATCATATTCAAACTATTCGAACCGTAATTGAAAAATGCACAGAATACAATATCTCTTACCACATGGCCTTTGTAGACTACCACAAAGCATTTGATTCCATCGAAACCTGGACCATCTTACAGGGTATGAACAACGCGAGAATAGACTCCAGATACTCGAGGCTATTAAAACACGTATACGAAAATGCCACGATGTGCGTTAAGGTTGATGAAGATACCGTCACTAACAGGATCAAAATAAAACGAGGAGTGAGACAAGGAGACCCCATTTCGCCCAAGCTGTTCACACTGGCCCTCGAAGACGTGTTTAAGAACCTACAGTGGCAGGAAAAGGGTATCAGCATGGATGGCAAGTTTCTGAGTCACTTAAGATTCGCAGATGACGTCGTGCTGATCAGTACCAATGCAGAAGAACTCGCTAATATGATAAGAGAACTCCAAGAAGCATCTATAAAAGTCGGTCTTACTATGAACATGCAGAAGACAAAGATAATGAGTACCGGAGATTTAAAGGTAACCATCGGAAACCAAGACCTTGAACTAGCTAGGGAATATAATTACCTTGGACACATAATAACAACTGGAAAAGAAAATCAGGATGCTGAAATAAGCCGACGTGTTAGTCTTAGCTGGGCAGCATTCTCCAGGCTTTCGTATATCCTGAAAAATCCTGAAATACCTTTGAGTCTTAAACGTAAAGTATACAACACCTGTATCTTACCTGTTACAACCTACGGCCTAGAAACAATAACACTAACGGTAAAGCGTGCCAATAAGTTAAGGGTATGCCAACGAGCGATGGAACGGGCAATGCTAGGCATTAGCCTCCGCGATCGAATCCGCAATAAGGATATCCGAAGAAAAACAAACATAGAAGATGTTATTGGAAGAGTGGCACGGTTGAAGTGGCGTTATGCGGGACACGTGGCTAGAGACAATGTAAAGTGGACAAAGATCGCACTACAATGGAGGCCACGAGAACGGAAAAGGAGTGTTGGAAGACCCCTTGCAAGGTGGAGAGATGATATACAGAGAATTGCGGGTAAAAATTGGATTTCGGTGGCCCAAGACCGAAATAGATGGAGGAGCCTGGAGGAGGCCTACATCCAGCAGTGGATGTCAACGGGCTGAGAAGAAGAAGAAGAATATTAGATACGCATGTATATATATATATATAAATATTTTATTTTATAATATATAGAATATAGATAAATATGTCAATATATACATAAATTAATATATAAAAATTAATATTATATATAATTATATAATATTAAAAACTATTAATAATCAGTTTAATTTAACAATTAGTTAATATTGAAGGATTAAACATTAATATTATTCTCTATATTTAATATAAGTATTTATTAAGGAATTTAAAATATTAAAAAAAAAACTTGCTTTTCATACCTTTATATCAAGAATTTGTTTAAATATTATTACATTTAAGATTAATATTTAAGTAATGTTTTCTTTAATGTTGATTTGATTTTTTTTATTCTAAAATTTTTAATTTATTTTTTATTACTAGACTTTATTTTTTTTTGAAATCCCTATTAATTAAAAATTCTGGGTCTGTATACTTTTTGTTTTATGCATAAAACAAAAAAATTCTTCTGAATTTTCCTTAATTTTAATTTTACGTGAATTAAAACTTTTATATATGGATAAACCTTACTTATTTAGCATTAGGGGCGCTTATTTAAGTATAATTTGATTGTTTAGTCAAAAGTTTATTTTATATTTAAATTGAATTTTTATTTCATTTAAGTTTTCTGTTTAATTTTATATTAAATTATTAATTATTTAGACATTGGGGCGTTTAAATATTTTATTTTTTTAATTTTAGGTTTTTAATTATTAATTTATTTTTTTTTCAATTAAGGGGCAAAATTAAGGTTAATTTTAATCTTAATTTTTATTTGATTTATATTTAATTAATAATTGTTATAAAAGACTATTTATTTTTATTAATATTTAGTGAATGTTTATTTTAAAAAATTTTCCTATAGGTATAAATTATTTATTTTTATATCAAAGTTAGTAGAAATTATTGTTGATTATTTCATTTTTTAGAATGTTAGAGAAATCCTACTAATTCTTAACCACCCCTAGCGGAGCTAGTTTTTTTAAAAAGTTACTAGACTTTTTTATTAGTTTATTTTGTTGTGAGTTTAAAATATTGGGTCTGTGGTGTTTTATCTTTTCGCTTAAAGTTTTATTTAAGCTTAGGATTTTAGTTTATTTTTTTTTACATGTAAAATTTTTTGTTTAAACAACGATTTGTGCAGTATTTAATTTTACAGATTAATTTATTTTGGATTTAGAAATTGATAAGAGTTTTAATATAGTTTGTGCCAGCAATTGCGGTTATACAAACGATGCAATTAAAATTTATTGGTTAGTACTTAAATGTTTATTTTATGTAGAAATTTATTATTAAATTTTTTAGGTGAAATTTTAAATTTGATATAGGTTTATATATGTTTTTTGAAGTTATTAAAATTTTCTTTTAGACTAGGATTAGATACCCTATTATTAAAATTATAAAATGTTATTATTCCTAATTATTATTAGATTATTTACTTGAAAATTAAAGATTTTGGCGGTATTTTAGTCCATTCAGAGGAACCTGTCCTGTAATTGATAGCCCACGATTTACTTTACTTTTTTTTTCAGTTTGTATATCGTCGTGGTATGAGTATTTCAGAAGAATTAATAATACTCAATAAGTATAATTATAGTTTATGGCAGATCAAGGTGCAGCTTATGAAAAAGAAGAGATGGGTTACAATAAAATTATTTTTGGTTTGGCTTTTGTAATTATTTGTTAATAAATTGGATTTGAATGTAATAATTTTTAAATTATTATTGTGATTATTGGCTCTAAGATATACACATATTGCCCGTCACTCTCGTTTAATATGAGATAAGTCGTAACATAGTAGATGTACTGGAAAGTGTATCTAGAAAGATCAGATTAAAGCTTATAAGAAAGTTTTTTATTTACATTAAAAAGTTCATTGTGCAATTCAATGTAATTTGATTATTTATTAAATTATTTAGTTTATTTTTTATGAAATTATTCTTTTTTTTATTATTTAATTAGAAAAAAGATTTTTAATTATAGTTTATTAGTAAAGTGATTGAATTTTGAAATATTTATTTATATTTATATAAGAAGAGTTAATTTTTTGTACCTTGTGTATCAGGGTTGATTTAGTGTAAGTTATTTATTTAATTTTCTCGAATTAAAAAGGGCTATTTTGATATTAATTTAATTGTTACATAAATTTTTTTAATATTTCTATAGTAATGAAATGTTATTCGTTTTTTAATATATCTAGTTTTTTAAGAAAAGAATTAAATTCTATTATTATTTATTAAAAGTTAATTTTTAACTTTTAGGTTTATAATATTAAACATTTAAGGGCATGAGCTTTTAATTGTAACTTTAAAAACATTAATTTTATTTAATAATTTGTATAATTAGAATTATTAGTCTTTAGAATAATTTTATAGTTGATTTTTTGTTATTATTATTTATTATTGTTTTAGGTTTTATATTGAAATATAATTTTTAATTTTTATTTATTATTGATTATGATTAAATTAGTAAATTTTGATTGTTTAAATATTTCTTTTTGAAAGGTTTATAAAAGTAATTCGGCAAATTTTGTTTTTCGCCTGTTTATTAAAAACATGTCCTTTTGATTATAATTTAAGGTCTGGTCTGCTCAATGAAAATTTAAATTGCCGCGGTATTTTGACCGTGCAAAGGTAGCATAATAATTAGTTTTTTTATTGAAATCTGGAATGAATGATTGGACGAGAAAACAACTGTCTCTTTAAAAATTTTTGTTTAATTTAACTTTTAAGTAAGAAGGCTTAAATATTTATTAAAGACGAGAAGACCCTATAGAGTTTTATATTTATTTAGTAATAATTTATTTGGAATTTTTTATTTTTTTATTTTTATTAATATTTGGTTGGGGTGACTAAAAGATTTATTAAACTCTTTTAATTTTATTATCATTGATTTGTGAATTGGTTATCTATATTTTTTAAATTTAAGATAAATTACCTTAGGGATAACAGCGTAATTTCTTTTTAGAGTTCTTATCAATAAAGAAGTTTGCGACCTCGATGTTGGATTAAAATTTATTTTTGGTGCAAAAGCTTAAATATTAAGTCTGTTCGACTTTTAAAATTTTACATGATCTGAGTTTAAACCGGTGTGAGCCAGGTTGGTTTCTATCTTGATTTATTTACTACATTTTAGTACGAAAGGACCGGATGTCGGATATACTTTATTTTATTTTTGAATATTATTAGTTACTTTGGCAGATTAGTGCAATTGATTTAGAATCTTTAAATGTAATTTTTTACAGGTAATATTTGTATGTTTTTGATGTTTTAATAATTTTTTTGAGGTTAATTATTTTGGTTGTCTGTGTTTTAGTTGGGGTTGCTTTTTTAACTTTACTTGAACGTAAGGTTCTTGGTTATATTCAAATTCGTAAAGGGCCCAATAAGGTTGGTTTTATAGGAATTTCTCAACCATTTAGAGATGCAATTAAGTTATTTAGAAAGGAGCAAACTAATCCTATTATGTCTAATTATTGATCTTATTATTTTTCTCCTGTTTTTAATCTTTTTTTTGCTTTAGTTTTATGGGTTTGTGTACCCTTTTTTTCAGGATTTTTACATTTTAGTTTAGGGATATTGTTTTTTTTATGTGTTTCTAGATTAAGAGTTTATACTATTATGATAGCAGGATGGTCTTCTAATTCTAATTATTCTTTATTAGGAGGTCTTCGGTGTGTTGCTCAAACTATTTCTTATGAGGTAAGTTTAGCTTTGATTTTATTGTCTTTTTTAGTATTAATTTCAAGCCTTAGAATTTTTGATTTAATGTTTAATCAATATTATGTTTGGTTCTTTTTTGTAGGTATTCCTCTTGGAATGGTATGGTTTGTTTCTAGATTAGCAGAAACAAATCGGACTCCTTTTGATTTTGCTGAAGGTGAATCAGAGTTAGTTTCTGGGTTTAATATTGAATATAGAAGAGGGGGATTTGCTTTAATTTTTTTGGCCGAGTATGCTAATATTCTTTTTATAAGAATATTTTTTTGTTTGCTTTTTCTTGGGGGAGATTTGATTAGTTGAATTTTTTTTTTAAGTTGGTTTTTATTTCTTTTTTGTTTGTTTGAGCTCGTGGAACTTTACCACGTTTTCGTTATGATAAATTAATATATTTGGCTTGGAAGAGTTTTCTTCCTGTTGCTTTAAATTATTTTTTTTTTTTGGAATTAAGTTGTTTATTTTTTCCTTTGTTATTTAGTTAATTAAATTTAGTATAAAAGTTAATAGAAGGTTATTTCTTCTTTTTTATATTTTCAAAATATATACTTATAGCAAGTTCATTAACTAATTTTTAAATATAATTTTATCTCATATCTTTGATGTTGTGTATAGGATTGGGAAGTATATGAAGTATATGACTGTTAAAATTTGTCCTGTTAAAATGTAAGGATCTTCAACTGGTCGTGCTCCAATTCATGTTAATAAGATTGTAATTGAAAGGTATGATCAAAATAAGATTTTATTAATTGGGTAGAATTGATTTCTTTGTATTTTTTTTTTAATATTGGCATAATCATTAAAATAACAATTGATATAAATAATGCAATTACACCTCCTAGCTTATTTGGGATTGATCGTAGAATTGCGTATGCGAATAGGAAGTATCATTCTGGTTGAATGTGGACTGGGGTTACTAAAGGGTTAGCTGGAGTAAAATTGTCTGGATCTCCTAGTATATAGGGATTATAAAGGGTAATTATAGTTAAGATTATTAATGTTACATTAAATCCAAATAAATCCTTGAATGTAAAATATGGATGAAAAGGAATTTTATCAATATTTCTATTTGTTCCTAAAGGGTTATTTGATCCTGTTTGGTGAAGAAAAATTAGATGAATTATTGATAGTGCTAGGACTACAAATGGTAACAAGAAGTGTAATGTAAAGAATCGAGTTAATGTTGCATTATCTACTGCGAATCCCCCTCATAATCATTGAACAATAGTTGTTCCTAAGTATGGGATTGCTGATAATAAATTTGTAATTACGGTTGCCCCTCAGAATGATATTTGTCCTGATGGTAAAACGTATCCTAGAAAAGCTGTCCCTATTACTGCAAGAAGGATTAGGACTCCAACTGTTCATGTTTCTGAATATATAAATGATCCATAATATAATCCTCGTCCAATGTGTATGTAAATACAAATAAAGAAAAATGATGCACCATTTGCATGTAGTGTTCGTAGTAATCATCCATAATTAACATCTCGACAAATGTGGACTACTCTATTAAATGCTAATGAGATGTCTGGACAATAATGTATAGCTAAAAATAGTCCTGTAATAATTTGTAGTCCTAAACATATTCCTAGCAAGGATCCAAAATTTCATCATGCTGAAATGTTAGAGGGGCTTGGTAAGTCAACTAATGCATTGTTTATAATTTTTAATAAGGGATGATTTTTTATAATTTTCATTATAATTTTTGTCGTAAGGGTCCGTAGGTAATATTAGTAATTTTAACTACTGCGATTAGGGTGATTAATAAATAGATAATTATTGAAATTATGATTCAGTTTGAGGGTAAATTAATGTATTTTCTTAATGATAATCTGAATATAGTATTAATTTTAAATATTTCTATATCTATATTTGTTGATATAATATAATTAGTGAATGGGTCAATAAATATTGATAAGATAATCATTATTATTATTGTTGTTATTATTAATATTAATTTGGTGGAATATAAAAATTTTTCGTTTGAGGCTACTCTTGTTATATAAATGAATAATACTAGTATTCCTCCGATTATAATTATAAATAAGATATATGAGAATCAAAAGTTATGAGATATTATTCCTGTAATTATTGCAATTAAAATTGCTTGAATTAATAATGTGAATCCTATAGATAAAGGATGCCTTAGGAATATAAAAGTTATAGATATAGATAATGTTAAAATATATAGTGAATTTATTATACAGGGAATAGTTTATTTAAAATATTAATTTTGGAGATTAATGATAGGAGTATCTCTTTTCTCTGAAGTTTTAAAATACTAAGCTTATTTTTGGTTTACAAGACCAATATTTTTATTAAATTATTAAAACAATGTTAATTTTTAATATATTATTTCCTGTTATTATGTTTTTTGTTGGATTAGGGGTATTTTGTTTTAAATGTAAACATTTACTTTTAATACTTCTTAGTCTCGAATTTATTGTTTTATCTTTATATTTTGGTCTTTATATTTGTATAATATTTTATAGTTATGAGTATTATTTTAGTATAGTTTTTTTAACTATAAGAGTATGTGAGGGTGCTTTGGGACTTTCTATTCTTGTTTCTATAATTCGTTCTTATGGAAATGATTATTTTCAATCTTTTAATATTTTATGATAAAATTTGTTTTTTATATAATTTTTATGATTCCTTTATGTTTTTTTAGTAATTATATTTGGATTAATCAGTTTGTTTATTTTTTATTATTTATTTTATTTTTAGTTACTTTTGATTTTTCTTATATTTTTAATGATGTTAGTTATTTTTTAGGTTGTGATTTTTTGTCTTATTTTATAATTCTTCTTAGTGTTTGGATTTGTGCATTAATAATTATGGCTAGGGAGAGGTTGAATAGAAATAACTATTTTATTAATTTTTTTATATTTGTTTTGTTAATATTAATATTTTCTTTATTTTTAACTTTTAGTTCAATAAATATTTTTGTTTTTTATCTTTTTTTTGAGATTAGTTTAATTCCTACTTTAGTTTTAATTTTGGGCTGAGGTTATCAGCCTGAGCGTATTCAGGCCGGTATATATATGTTTTTTTATACTTTATTTGCTTCTTTGCCAATAATGATTTCTGTTTTTTATCTTTATTATAATTTTAATTCTCTTGATTTTTTTTTTCTTAATTCTTGCATTGATTCAGTGTATTTGTATTTATGTACATGTTTTGTTTTTTTAGTAAAAATTCCTATGTTTTTTGTTCATTTGTGACTTCCAAAGGCCCATGTTGAGGCTCCTGTTTCGGGATCTATAATTTTAGCTGGTATTATGTTAAAGTTGGGTGGTTATGGGTTTCTTCGGTTTATGCCTATTTTTTTATTAATTGGTACGAAAATTAATTTTTTATTTGTTGTTGTTAGTTTATTTGGGGGTTTTATTATCTCTTTAATTTGTTTGCGTCAGACAGATATTAAGTCTTTAATTGCTTATTCTTCTGTATCTCATATAGGGTTAGTACTTGGAGGTATTATAACTATAAATATTTGAGGGTATTATGGTTCTTTTGTTATAATGATTGCTCATGGCCTTTGTAGATCTGGTAATACTAACTTTGTTAATATTAATTGTATGTTCTACGCCATTTGTTGTAAACGTTATGACCTCATCGACTTTTTTTAAATGACAACCTGTATTTTTTATTATTGATTTTGGTAGTACTTTTTATGTTGTTTTCAACGATATAAAATTTTCAATATGTTACATCTGAAAAAATCGAGAAAAATGCTCTTAAAGTTTTAATATTAAAAACCAGTGAAATGAGCAAAATAAATCTAGTTACCTACGTTTGACGGAAAGTCATTGACGGTTCCTTCGTTTTAATTGAAATTTAAAAAAAACAATTGAAAAATACAATAATAAATAATAAAAATTAAATTATCTGTCTCGCTTAATTGTACCATTTTTATTAATAAAATAGTTTGCTAAAGGTGAATTCTAATTTAAAAAAGCAAAGGACGCTTATGTTGTTATGACATTTACAATTTGTTTCATTCTGACATGTAACTAATCTTTTGGTGAGCGGATGGCTCCGCGAGCAAATGCTCGCCTCTCAGTCGGCCGGCCCGGGTTCGATTCCCGGCGGATACTATAGATGGATTTTAAAATCGTACGTCCCCGGCTGTGGTAGTCGTTAACCCCTAATAAGGAAACTCTTCCTCACCTTCGACGGGCAAGGCTAGCCACCTACCCGACCTAAGGGCAAATAGGGCTCATAGAACCACTTTGTGGTTATAACACGCCTCTGGCCTACAATAAGAGGAAGAAGAAGAAGAAGAAGAAGAAGAACGGGTAACTAGATTTATTTTGCTCATTTCATTGGTTTTTAATATTAAAATTTTAAGACCATTTTTATCGATTTTTTTGAGATGTAACATATTGAAAATTTTATACCGTTGAAAACAACATAAAAAGTACTACCAAAATCAATAATAAAAAATACACGCTGTCATTTAAAAAAATCGATGACGTCATATCATGAAAAACAAATCACATAAGAAACTGAAAATCAGCTGAAAATATTCCGTATGTTCAAAATCGCTATACGTCTTCAAATCTTTTCATAAAAATGAATATCGACGATGTTAATGAATCTATCCGTTACTTTATTTCCACACTGTATATATAAAGGAAAGTCGCAACCCTGACTAATCAAAGCAGAGCCGTAACCACTGGTACTAGAAACTTGGAATTTGGTGGAAGGTTCAATTTGTTACGTAAGGTAGTGCTAATAAGGGATTTTTTGAAATTCGACCCCTAAGAGAGTGAAAAGGGGTAAAATGTTTTTTCATGATTTGTTTACATCTTTTTTTATTATGATTTAATTTGTTTATTTCTTAAGAATGCATTGTGAACTACCTTGTTTTATTTTACTGTTAATCTCTAAGAATCATGTTCTTCACCTGTAAAATTAATATTTACCATGAATTTAACTACAGAATAACACAGTACCTCATACTACCTATGATCTGTGATATAATAATTCATTTACAAAACTGCGGCGAATAATTACCTAACAATCGACTGACCTTCAGTCTTGGCGTCTTTTTAGGCAATCGTAAATTCGCCTTGATTATTTCGTGCTCGCAGTTCATGAATTTTGTCTGTACACCAAAGTTAAAGATTCTCTATCAATTTATTTTTGACTTATAACAAAAAAATCTGGTGTGATACACTCACACAACTTCCTTTTACAGTGATCTTACAATTAGCCAAACATTTGATTTTTAATTTTTAAGCATTTGTCAAAAATTTTCAAAAATTACAAATTCTACTAAAACGGTACAAAATAGAGCGTTAGTTGAAGAGACAAATTTTCTCTAGAATTTTAAGGTGAATTCAAAAATGTAATAATATACCGTGTGTTGTATTTAAAATAGGAGTTAATAAAAAAATAGAAAAAAAACAAAAGAAACCCACTTTAGAAGTATTCAACTGGAAAATCACCTCTCTCACATCAATACACATTAAAAACGTAATAAAAATGTAAAGTTAAAAAAAATCGTTAGAGCCGTTTTTGAAAAAATCGAAAAAACTGAAAAATCACAAGAGTAAACACCTACTTCCGGTTATGCGATTTTCTTCAAAAGCTTGCTGTCTCATCTACATAGTACACAAAACTTATATATGAAGTTTCAACGCCATATCTCTTTTCGTTTTTGAGATATTCTGTTCACAGACAGACACACACACAGACAGACAGACAGACAGACACACAGACAGACAGACCAATGAAAAAAAATATGTTTTTTGGGATCAGGGGACTCTAAAACGTGAAGATCTGTTGAAAACTCAATTTCGAATTTTTGGGGTGAATCCAATACTTCCTTTATAGTAAAAGGAAGTAAAAAGTGCGATTGTATAACGTCCACATTTTATAAGTGTAACAAATTTAGGTTTGTTAGAGCACGAGCGGTTTATAAATTGATTTTAATCCGGTTTTCCAAACAGTTTATGAACTAGTTATATTCAGGTTTTCGGTTAACCATCAAATAGGGTTTTTTTACAAGCACTATTATAAACCAACGGCAAATAGTACACATTTATCAGGATTTTTTAATTAAAAGCCCAATTTCTCTAATCCTCTCTGGAAAAAATTATAGGATATTAGAGTCAAAATAAAGGAAATTTAAGGCTCTATCTATTCCTGTAATAAAATATAGGGTGTTCCATTTAAAAAATTGAGCAAATAAAGATTGAAGATATTGAACTTTGAAGCGGTATTTAAACTTATTTTCTATTTTCGTATCCTAAATGACAACCCTCTCAATTTTTGGGAACAAAATATTCAAAAGTGGGGTGTGACGTTTTATATAAAAACTTGATATGGACAAAAGAATACTAAAAACGATCATAAGTTGGAAACGATAAGAGCAATTTAAAAGAAAAGTTAGAATTGAACGTACAACTTATAAGGGCTTAAATAGCCATAAAGAAATACAGGTTGTTCCATTACAAAAAATAATACTTTTTTAAGCCAAGCTTTTTTGGAATACCCTGTATATGCCAAAATAATTTAAAAAATGTGCCTTTTCAATCCCATTAAGGAAATCTCAGTTAAACTTTTTATCGGAAAATAACTGAAAGCGTAATCAAAGACACACTGTAATAAATATCATAATTTTTATTATTTATGATTTTAATTTTTTATACCTATAAATATTATATACTTATACCACAAAATAATAATTTATAAAAAGCCGCCATGCCTATATAACAAAATAGAATTTCGAACTGATGCACATAATCTAAATTTAAGATTTAAGGGTCTAATTACACCTCCACAGCACATATCTTCTCTCTTTGAACGATTGTTTTGGTATAATATTAGCAAAGTTTACAATAATTTCCCACATTTTTTGAAAAATACATCTTCTCAAAAACATCTCAAGTATGCCATGACAAGTTTCTAATTAATGGCAGTTAGTTTCTTGTGTTAATATGAATCTGCTACCATCAGGTTAATTTTTGAGTTTAATTTAAGTTATTTATTCCATTTATTAAGGGTTTAGGCATTACATTGTATATTATATTTTCAATATCCTCAAGGCCCAGTTGAAAAACGGTATATCTGAACTGTGCCTTGTGATTTTCGATGTATATTGCATACTTAATTTTAAGTTGATTTATGTTTATTGTAATATGTTTTATATATCGAAAATAAAGCCATTATTATTATTATTATTTACGTCACGGTTAGATTTAAAAACAGCAATACTCAATTTCGCCTTGTGAATTCATATTTATGAATAAGACTATTATTATTATTATTATATATCGCAAAACTGTGAATTTTTAGAAATGGTCGTAGATGAATTTGTAAACTGGAACACTCATAATCATTTGTGCCTGACGCTAAACTGATGCAAAACATAACCTGCTAACCTCGAATTTGACATAAACTTACAGTCTTGCCAATTTCAAGTAAGTTTAGATTGAATTATGAGAAATTCAAAGCATACTAGATGTAATCCTTTTTAAGGCATCCGGTAGTTTGACACCGATAAGAGAATCCTCATATTGTGCCGGTTGATGTAATTTGGATTTGTATGTCCCTTTTGTTTATACATTCGAAATAAAGCACTATGTACTATCTTGATGAATCATTTACAAAGCATTTGTTTGTACTGACTGTACCATATTGAGCTTGTTATGACTCTTGTTTGTCAGGTAAATAACATTATTCTGAACATCAATATTGATATTTGCGTCACTACCAATTACATGGTACTACGAAGGTCGTTTAGTATATAAACTAAGTAATGACACATGTTAAAAATTCTACTCATTACAACAAATTATTCACAAAGCACAATGGGTTATTAAATGGATAAAAAATTCTGTACTAACCTTAATGACACTAGGAGATTCGAGCAACTTCTTCAGGCCAGCCTCTATCATTGCCGGACACGAAATCAAGTCGAATATATAAATACAGCCCGACATGGTAGCAATCTGCATGAGCGTCAGCTGTCCCTTTAGGCCCAAATTGATGCCTTCGCAGTCGAAGCCCACGACGACCTTCCCATTCGTGAAGGGCCACGAGTCCACTTCCAGGCTAGCGCCGTTCACTTTCCCCACAATCTCATCGATGACCATCTGGCACTCGCGTATGCTACAGATGACCCTCGTGTTCTGAAACAGCTTGATCTTCCACGTATCGGAGTAGTTCTGAGTTTGATTGAGCAAATTCTGCCGGTCGCGCCCCGTGTTTTCCTGGAGCGTTTTGAGAACCAACGTGTTTATCCTCTGCTTGAGACTCTGGTTTTGATTTGTACTTTTAGTAGTGCTCTGTTTTTCAGGCAGATTCTGTTCCTCTTCCGTGGGCTTGCCGAACCGTTCCAGGCGAAAACTAACGCCCTTGCCCCGCTCCGGCTCCTGCGTGGGCGAACCGATGCGGTCATTTTCGGCGATTTCGCCTTCGTCTGCGCATCGGCGAGCTTCTGCTGCATCTTGGGCTGCTTCAGGCGGTCGCTTATGCTACTTTTTGGGCTCAGCTGGGATTTGTCGATGTATTTCGGGTCGTCCGGCTCTGAATTCGAAGACAAATTCTTGGCGTTCTTCAGTTCCTGCACGACGTTTTTACTCTCCACATTATTTTTTACAGGCGGTTTAACGTCTCGTTTCGGCGAATTCGAATTGACATCCAACGCTTGCTGGCTCAGCATCTGGGCGTTAATGTGCTTCTGGCTCACCTTCGGATGCTGTATGAGCGTCACCAAGTTGGCTTGGATGTGAAAGCTGTCGTTGAACAGCCGCAGAAAGCTCGTGAAGTGCACAGGCGTGTTGAACAGATTCGACCACATGCTCTCCGGCAGGTTACAGCTGACGATTTGGAACAGCTGCTCGACTAAGATTGGCCCCTTAACTTCGATGCATTGAGCAAGAAAATCGAGCAGAGTTTGCGTGACCTCCGGATCGATATTGATTATGGGGTTGAAGTGCAGCTCCTGTGTGTGCGACTTGAAGCTGCTGAAATTCTTAAGAGTGACGGTTTCGTTCTCGTCCGACACGATGAAACAGTCGGGGTGCTTGAGTAAAAACTCGCGGAACTCGTGGAAGTGCTGTCCCGAAACGTGCCTTACTTCTGGGCTCGCCTGCGAGCGATGCCCGAGAAGGCTGCGGATGGGGACCTCCGTTCCCTCGCCGTACTGGGCCAACTTTTCTGAAAAGTACTCCACGGCTTGTGCTGTGTAGTCTTTTAGTCCTGCAATTTAAACGGAGTAATTTTCGATTCGTGCAATGTGAAACTCTTACCTGTGCCGCCGTTGCACTTGTCAGGAGTCGCTTGGAACATGTTGATGTTAACGTAGTCGCCTTCTATGGAAAATAGCGCCGGGTATTGAGCCAGGAACTTTTTTAGGCCGTTCTGAGAGCCACCCGCTATCTGTCGCATTTCCTTCGTGAATCCTTTCGAGCCGAACTGGCAGCTCAGATCGTGCAAGGTTCTGGGCTCTCCTTTGTCGAGGAGACGTTCGAAGAAAAACAGCAACGTCATGTTTCTGGCTTGCTCGTATTGCATGGATTCCATATTTACAGTTGGATATTAGTATAGCGTTATGTGTTACCTTGTATTTATTAGTATTTTTAATCGTTTTGCAAAAAATCACAGTTCGGGTGGCTTATTAAACTACTTTTGTGCAGCGATCGAGTTCATGTTGTTCCTTTATTATGGCAATTTCAGTCTCCCCTTTCTTCTGCGTTAATTTATTCCGTGTAATTGGGTTACTTGCTATTACATAAGTGTAAACGCGGCGAGGGAAACTGCTTTTGGTAATAAAATAATTTTGCTATTATGGTAAATGTATGCCTACATACACGAAATGAAATAATTAATACATCGCGCACAAAAACACTCTTAGTTACTGCAACTTCGGATAATGCGGCCGTGTAAATGTTTAAAATAAAGTTTGCAAATTTTGATTAAAACAATAATAAATTTAATGTAAAGGAATTAAAAAGAGTTTTTGGAACTTCAGAACGTCAAGTTGGCCGGCGCCATCTTACATTCCTTGACAATTCATCCTAGTCGCCCAGTCGGATAGTGAACAATTTGTTTAAATTTTACCGCCATTTGTGAAAAAGCGAATTTGAACAGTTTTGCGAACATTAATGTAGTGTGTTCGATTCTTCAACAATTTATTTGCCCGTAATTAGAACCAAAAGTGGAAATAACAGTAGTATGCCAGTAGGCTGTCTTATTTTCAATGGAATCATATGGACATTTCCGTTATTATTATTAGAGTAAGATGAAACTGTTTCATTTGGTTTCCGGGCTGCAGCTCATTATTTTCAAAATATATAAAACAATACAGCATTTATTATTATAATTTAGTCATAATCGCTTGTATTTCTCGAGTTGCAATATATTTTTTTAATGCATGTCGTAGGTACCTAACCTACTTACAAAATACATTATCTAAATATACCCTAGCACTTATTTACAGGTCCCGGTACTCATATATTTATATTATTGTATACTCGACCTAGTTTTACTATGTTTTTACTATATAAAAAACAATAACAGAAAAACCGAAGACACGATTTTCAAATGAGTTCATTTACTTATGACGGCTAAGGAGCAGGATTAGGCAACACACCGTACTAAGTAAAATTTCATGTAAAAATCAGATCGTTTGAGTCCCCTCAAGCCTACAAAAATTAACTTGAAGGGACGCTCATTATTTTATTATATTTTTCGATAACATAATACCGATTGTGTAGTGTTAGTTTTTTGAAATAAACATTTCAAATTGTTTATAAAACAAAATTTGTATATCTCGAAATATTGAAATATAAAGCTAAATATTTAAATATATAAAAATTCCATGTGCACGTGTTATCACATATGTAATTGGAATTAAACATTGTCCACAAAACTGCTTCATATATATTGTAGCTGTTTGCAGGCCGTTTAGGCCCATAGCTTAATTATCCTCTTCCATTCCTTTCTGTCCTTAGCTTTGCTTTTCCAGTTTCTTACTTTCTTCTCACTTAAATCTTGTAGTACGGCCTCTCTCCACCTTCTTCGCGGTCTGCCTCTTTTCTTCTTTAATCCTGGTTCTCTCCATGCAATTTTTTTCACTATTCTGTCTTCTGGCATTCGTTCCAGATGCCCTAACCACTGGAGTCGTCGTGCTTTGACCACCTCGTCGATCTTTGGACTCTTATATAATTGGTACACTTCCTCATTCGTTCTTCTTCTGTATAAATCCCCTTCTTTTTTTCCTCCTAATACTTTCCTTAATATTTTTCTTTCCATGCCCTTAGCCTCTCTTGTACTTTATTGTTTAGGGTCCAAGTGTTCGCACCCGTATAATGCCGTAGGTCTTACTACGGTTTTGTAGAGTCTTAGTTTTGTGTTTATTGTTAGATGCTTGGACCGTAGAAGGTGATTTATTGTCCCTATACTTCTGTTCGCTTTCAGTAGCCTCGCCTCAATTTCTTTTTCTTCGCGGCAGTTATTTGTCAGTAAGGCTCCCAGATTATCCCAGATATACAAATTCTTTTGTCTCTTCAAACTTTACCATTTTATTCCCAATCTTCCACTCTATAACTTCTTCTCTTTTGGTTCCTATTCTCATAATTTTCGTTTTCTCACAATTTATCTCTAATCCCATTTTTTGTGCCTCTTTTGCTAAAATTTTCGTTAATTCTTTTAGTTCCTTGATGCTTTTTGGTACTAATGCAATGTCATCTGCGTACCCAATCACTTGATGACTTTTAATAAGTATATGCCCTGTCCTATTTAATTTGCTTTCCCGTATAATAGCTTCTAGTGTTAAATTGAACAGTAACGTGGCTAATGGGTCGCCCTGTCTTGGACCGTTTTTAATTTCAAAGTCTTCAGTATTTTCTCCGCCCACCCTTACGTTGCTTTTTGTGTTATTGAATGTCATTTCGAACAGTTTTACTAGTTTTACTGGTATTTTGAATTCCTTCATTATGCTCATCACCCTTCTTCTATTAACAGAATCGTACGCCCTTTTAAAATTCACAAAGAGTACTACTAGGGGAATTTGGAATTCGTAACCGGTTGTTAATAGCTCCTTCATCAAGAAGATTTGATCCGTTGTCCCTCGGCCTTTCCTGAACCCTGCTTGGTACTCCCCAATTTGTGGGTCTACAATCTTCTCTACCCTCCTTTTAACTAAGCTTGCTAAAATCTTGTATGTAACGTCCAATAATGAAATTCCACGGTAATTGTTACAATCGGTGGTATCTCTTTTTTTAAAAATCGGCACTATTGTCGCGTTTCCCAGCTGGTAGGCATTCTTTCTTGTCTCCATATCTCTAATATAAGCTGGTATATTTTTCCCCTAAAGCTCTCTCCTGCGTACTTTATATTTTCTGCAGTGATACCATTTATTCCTGGACTTTTATTGTTTCTTAAACTGTCTATTATATCCTCTATTTCTTTTCTCCGCGGCTCTGCAGTTTCTTCTGCATTCCTTTGCTTCTCTTGTTTTTGTCTATCATCTTCTTCACCTTCCTCTTGTATTTCTTTTTCACCCTCGTTTAGCATCTCATAGAAGTACTCCCTCCATCTCTCCTCTGTTTCTTCTTTGCCTCCTAGTAGATTTCCTTTCTTGTCTTTTATATACGTTGTTTGGTTGGCTCTTTTCTTCCCCTTCTTCACTTCTTTATAGAAATTTCTTATTTCTTTATTTTGGTACTGGCGTTCTATTTCTTTCACCCTTTGTTCCATCTACTCTCTTTCCTTTTTCCTGTTCAGTTTTTTGGTTTTTGATCTCTGCTCCCGGTAGCATATACGTAATCTGCAGACGCATAAGGTATAACCCATCACATCGTTTATTCCGAAGTCGTACAGCCAATCCAAACAGAAGTAAACTGCAGACGTGTTGAATTATAATACGTCTGCACTTTACGCAAGCACCGTGACCACTATTTTTTCTTATTTATTGTATCTTGAGCTGATAAATAGAGACTATTATTATTACTGTGTTTTTTCTTGAAATGTTCGGTTTATTCTGATTAAACGAGGTTTTGGTCAGGTCTAATTAGATTCTATTATTTAATTTTGAAATAAGAATTTTCTCGCGTTACTGCATGTTTGTAGTACGACTGTTTTTCGGCCAAATTTCGAGTTACCAGCGATCACTATGCAAAAAAAATATATGTATAACACGTATGAAGGCAACTTTTTTACTTATATGCTTGATACATTCGACTTCGCCATCGTTAATAAAACTGAAAATTCGTGAAAAAAGTATGATTTTCATAATTAGTTGTACAATATACTATTGTACAACTGTCACTAAAAATCAGCAAAATTATTTTTATGGCCTAAATGTAGCTTTTATTAATTTGATTGTAATATAGCAAGCCGTGGTAGACATTTTTCAAATAATCATGTTAGTTTTGACATTTGATTAGAATACAGAAAGCCTTACTAGTTTTTTTTAAATAACGAGCTGTCGAATAACTGAAAATTATTGATTTTCCTTAGTTACCTGACAAATATTGGTTTACTAAGTAGTATTTTTAACACATGTTAAAAGTGTTTACTTTTAAGGTGCTCTCTCATAATATTTAATTTTGACGTATATAAGATTTAACATTTTTTATAGTCTTACAGTGCTTCTTGTCTATCATTACGTTGTCTATTTGATTTCTGTAATTACCATTGGGCGATATCCATGTTTCTTTGTATATATTTTTTCTTTTAAAGTTTGTGCTCATGATTTTCATCTGGTTCTCTTCTGCAAATCCTATTATTCTTATTCCGTTATCGTTGCTTATTTCATGTCGACTTTCTCCTCCTGTTATGTGTTTGTATATTAGTTCGTTCCCCACCTTGGCATTAGCATCTCCTAAAACAATTCTTATGCTCTTTTTGCTCATTTTACTAAATGCCCCTTCCAAATTTTCGTAAAAGACGTCTTTGTCATCTGGGGTTTTCTCCTCTGTCGGTGCATACATATTTAAAATAGCCATGTTGACCCCGTCTTTTATTTCGATATAACATATTCTATTCGATATTGGCTCGAACCTGACTCCATACTCTCCATTTCTGCCAGGCATGTGTCAATCCCAATTTTTATTATTCTTTTGATTTTCGCCTTAACCTTTAGTTCTGCTTCTATGAATTGCTCCACATATTTTTTAAATTCTGCTTAAAGCACCGCTAGAGGGCAACATTTTTCGACAAAATTGAGCACCTAATGTTCAAACTTGCATTTGACGGGTAGGGAAGAGGAAAGCTACTTGTAGTTAGAGTCTCTGTATATGCAAGAATTGGGACATGTAAGTGATTTATTTTGGATTTTTTCCGATTTTAAACTGTATGCATACTTTTTCCAAATAAAACAACTGAAATACAGTGTGATTTATAACGGGCGGACCAAACTTCAACAGTATGTTGAGGAGGTCATTTTGAGAAAAAAAATGTTATATGAACATAGGTCGTATTCCATTTAGTTACCTAACTACAAGAGATCAAAGTTTTATAGAGGGGCGGGTAAAGGTAGTCAATGTTTCAAGCGTCCTATCTACTACGTATGTGGGCCAATCATATCATTTTTTTTTATATGATAGCCGGTAGTTTTATCTGTCAAACGATATGGATTTCATGGCAATTTGTTGGTAGGAAGGTCATTAAAAAATATTTTAAAAACACCTTGCAATTTGTCTCCGAAGAATTTTTCTCCCAAATGGCTTGTCCAATCTTAGTCTTTTTTATATCAGAATTATTCTTTTTCACAGTTCTAGTGTATGAGATAAAAAACAGAATAAATTCTGAAAAATATCAAAAATAAGTTTGAATCAATCTAATATCAAAATTACTATACAAATTTCGAAGGACCTTTTGCTAAATCTGTCTAATAAGTTAACAAGCCAACCTTACCTGGTGTTTTCGGTATCAACTCGGCAGCTAGGCTCTTCAAAAAACTTCTTTTCTTCCTGTGACAAATTCGTGCACAACAACACCCAAATTGACAAATTTTCTTCTGTCACACACAAACAAAAAACTGGACCACCAGATTATTGTTCAAATATTTATATATATTTGTTCTCAGTAAGGTGGCTGTCACGTCATAAACTTAAACAGCAAAAGGTTTGACATACGTTGACGGAACAAAGTTTAAAAAAGTCAAGTTCCCTTTATACGGTTTTTATGAAATTATCTCATTCGCTAGATATTAAGAAGTCTAGAACATTGACGCAAACATAATTTGAAATTAATGTTTCGGTTTTGAGAAAAACGTATACAATATACGACCGCGGCCATGATTGATTTTCTGAGTAAGCCCATTGGGGATTGGTTGACCCCTCTACTTTCTGGAAGACTGCCCATCTCGGGAACCTTGTATTCTTTACTTACACCATGGTAGATATGACGCTTGAAACATTGGCTGCTTTGAGCGGTTTTACCTTCACCCGCCCCTTAATAAACATTTGATCTCTTGTAGTTAGGTAACTAAATGGAATACGACCTATGTTCATATAACATTTTTTGCTCAAAATGACCTCCCCAACAAACTGTTGAAGTTTGGTCAGCCCGTTATGAATCACCCTGTATAGTTTTTCTAAATCACATGGTCCTTGATTTGTGGTTCCAATGGATCATCTCAGGCGCGTAGGAGCCGCGGGGGCCACGGGGGCCGATGGCCCCCTCAAATAATTTTCAGAAGGGCCTGGCCCCCTCAAAAATGTTTTTTTCCAGTTTCATCATAATTTATAATTTTACCTATTTCTTATAACCGCTAACACGAACATAATATAAACTTGAATTGTAATGAAAAACCCGCCGTCTGTAAATGGTCTTATTTTTTATCGCCGCTGAGAGCGATATTAAATTTCATTATTCCACTTGCCAAATCGAAAAATCCAGTGGCGTAGAACTAAAAAGTACTACAGGTTTTGTAGATTTAAACAAAGTTGACTGATTAACTGCAACCACTGGCTCCATACGTCCATTGCAGTAACCATCGTTTAAATCTAGCATTACAATATGCAGTAAGGACGGTGGTATTTTTGAGAGATACCATGCAATGGCTAAATGATGTTGGAGTGGTGGTAAGGGACTCCCCAAAAAGAATGGCGGATTTTACAGAACTCTGCAAAGAAAAAACATTGAATTTGGAAAACCCCGCCCGTTTTGTCCTACAAGATGGTCTGTGCAGTTGCCAGCTATAGGCTAAGTAATACCATAAAACATATCCCATTTTTGTTAGAAGAGTTTCAGTTATTCTCACAATCGAAACAACCAATAGCAGGTACAGCAAGTGGTTTACTGGAAAAAACTCAAAAGGCAATTAATTACTTTGTACTGTTAGTTTGTAATAGTTATTTACCTAACAAGTTCTGGAAGGTAATTTTCCCGAATGAGCACTTTGTTTGCAGCACGACCGAAGGGAGTGATGCATGTAGTGCGAATTCGGGAAAATTCTTCCCGAAAAAGTTAGGTACAATGTTATTGGTAACCAATAACTGAAAATATTTTAAAAAATAAAAAAAATATTATATAGTGTTTTACAACTTTACTGAGTTGACAGCACAAATCACTAAACTTTTATACGTATTCTAGGCATCTGTTAGCTTTTGTCGACATTTACAGCGCCTCTGATGTTTGGAAGCGCAATTAAACCAACGAACGGCAATTATAAAAATTTACAGAGAACATACAATTGCCCTAGTTTTTGTTGGAAAGTAAAAAGCACCGCAGTGCTGGAAAAGTAACTTTCGGCTCATCGGGAATGACCGGGAAATGCGAATTTTGAAGTCATGAGTACAAAAAATAATTTTTGAACCTACCGAACCATTAAGTGTAGTTTTACAAAAGAAAACTATGACTTTCTCTGGATTTTAGAGCGCAGTTAATTTCGTTTTGAATCAGTTGGAGAGCATAAGAAACGAGAAATCTTTCGAAGATATATGGATAAAAGTAGAAAAAGAACAATTCCTAAATAAATATATTACAGCGCCGCATCTGTTCCTGGACATAATTTTGAAACAACAAAGACATGTGTCTAGTTACATACTTCGAAGCCTGTGATACTATAATAAATGAAATTAAAAAACGGTTGAATCATGCTGGATATCAACAATTAATGCTAATGGAACAAATTATTTTAAACAAGTTTGAAGATAGCACGGAAACTCGCAATTTATTAAATAAGCTTGGAATTGTGCTCAAATATCCTACCCCGTTTAGCTTTCGAGGTTCGGTTAAGCGTGGGTTTTATGTCTGAATCTCGTGGTGCCCATTTATTTTGTAACACCCTATATATACCGTCACGCTTGCCCTGTGGTGTACCATTTCTAGGACACGCCCATCTCCCTGAGCGTATCAAGCCGTGGTCTTTAGCCTGTTTTGTAAGATTTCCAGGGTAAGTGGTGACAATTTCTGGACTTGTAGAAGCAAAGGGGCACTCCCCCACCTTAGAGTATCTTTAGAATCATTTGATACCGTAACAACCCTTTTTATTTTTTGAAAACTAGTTTGTATATTCCTATATTCATTTAAATTTCCTTATTCATGTGTATTCTTTGTTATGTGAAAATCTGATAATAAACAAAACGTTGTTCATTGTTAATTTTTTTGTGGTACAGTGTTTTTTTAAATAGTACTTATTAAGTAACCATGACTAAAATATACTATTATAGTATTAAACTATAAATTGATAAGGTAGGAAATCAGAAATATTATAGCTCGTATTAATGGATCAAGTTAGAAGTATAAGCTTTTATTGAAATTAGAGTGGCCCCCGCAGTCTAGAAAACGCTCCTACGCGCCTGGCATCATCTCCTAGTACACAAGTAAAGTAGTAGATAAATTCGTTAAAAATTCAAGGAGTAACTTTTGGAAAAAAAGCTGGGATTCTTAGATTTTTATTTTTATTTGGGCATTTTTCAAACTACTTTACTACTTTACGAAAGCACCGTGATCCTACCTGCAGTTTAGCGTAAGCTCAGCCTACGGCACGGTATTAGTACTAGCGAAAAAAAAATGTAGCGTGGTATTAGTAGTATTGTACTTTTGTTGAAACTTATATGTTACATTTGCCACCGTTGTTTTAACACAAGACTATACTAAATTTTAACTAAGCATGCAGTACTTGGTACTAAGTAGTAATCATAACCATGACCGTGATTGGTCGAAGTAAAGTCATCATTACAAACATCTGAAAATTAAATATTTTGAAAACTGTCAATTTGACATTCGTATGATTCCTAAAAATCTAAAAGGAAAACTGATAAATAGTGGATAAAAATGGCTGACCTACAATGTTTATTTGAATTATATAGGACAAAATTATTGTAAAACACGAGCAGTAAAACAAATTTATGTTTTCCTAATGTAAAACTGACTCTGAACTCGGAGCACCATCTGCTGCATTCGTATTTAAAATTTAGTTTTGGTTTTGTAACTCTAGCTTCTGCATACATTTTAAATGTACATTAAACAATGTATATAATTTATGCACCGCTCGTTTAAGCGTTACCAGGCGTTGCATTTAACCAGCGCTAGAATTAGTGATAGCAGACTCTTGCCCGCTATGCGCAACGCCAACGAAGAATCAACCTCCGCGTCGCCTCGCACTCAACAATACCTGAAGCGGCTGTTTTGATAAATCTGCCTGGAGAGTACATAAGAAGACTCGCGACCAGTTTACTTCACTTGAGTCCACCAACTGATCCTGTCTAGTCCGGGACTTGGGTCCATGAACTTGCCCTTATCACAAACTCCTCCCCTGAAGTTAGATTGAGGCGGTGAAGGCCCGTTTCCTAGCTTATCCACTTGAAAACCTGACTTGCAAGTTAGACTGAGGCGGTGAGTGCCCGACTCCTAACCTACCTTAATATAATTTCTGCCTGTTTCCATATAACTTCAAAACCTCGCTACCATCCGCCTCAATAAAATTCCAAAGCTATTTAATAACCATACCTATAGGAATCAAATTGCACGTTCCGCTTGAATGCAGTTCGAGTCCTATAGCCGCATGCATTAACCTACCTGAAGGGTCCGCTCTGAATGTTTAAAGACGTTCCCCAGAAGCCGGAACTTAAAGCTCGCCTCCGAGACCGAGCGCCGGGAAATTTATTACGGGCCCGCCGAGCTGTCAAGGCTCGCCGCCGGCTAAAATTGGTGAACTACTGCAGACCGAACTTCACAAAACCGTCACTCTGGAAGTAACGTCAAGCCATACATAACCCCAGAAGCGCAGGTATCACTTAAATTTCCGGGTTTTATTCATATAATTCCAGCACCTCAAACGTAAACAACACTAGGACTTGAAGGCCGCCCGTCCTGGACATCCGTCCTACAGGCCAAAACCTATATTTGGCGCATCTCCTGCTGCATCCGCGTTCCGTAATTACCTGCTACACTTGGTGCAACGCCCGTTGCAACCGTCTTCCGTGCAGAGCTGCTAGGTGGGTTGCAGTTCACCAAGAAGCAAAGAAACACGACCCCCCTGAAAAATTTGTTATTTTCATAATGTATAATTCAGTTAATTTAAAACTAGGGTTTAATTTGTACTTATAGTTATCTACAATATATTTTGGTAATTATATGGTGTTTCCTTGACCGTATATATTTGAGTTAGTATGAACATTTCTCCGATTTGAGCTAACCTGTGGTATAAATTTATAACGCCCTTAGTGAGGGGGCGAAACGTTATAATACATGCGGATGGCAAGCACTTCATCTGGGTTTTAAGGATACAGATGAACGATATGACACTACCATCGTTAAAAGTTTCTAATGACATATCGTCACCATAAAATGAGCTGATTGGGTATATATTATTATGATTGAGACCGCTGGGCATTTTTTGTAATATTTATTAATTGGTTATGACTTGATTTTCCGGGCTTGTGTTGTATTTTTATAATTTAAATTTAATTAATGACTATCTCATGGGTTGGGTTGTTACATTCTGCCATTTATTATTTTGGTATGTAAAATTATTTGACAATATACTGGCTATATGATTTTTCTTAAATGTGATCGTTTCTATGCTGCCTATTTAACTAATGGGATAGTTTATTACGAGATTTTTTAAATGATGGAAAAAATCTCTCAATGTCAAATTATAATGACTGAACCGCACATTTAAAACGCGGAAACTAATCAGAGTAGGGCTTAACTTAAACATTTGCGTCTGCTATTACGCATCGGTGCGTTGCCTAAGTGATATAACGTAAGCAAACAACGCCACTAAAAGCACAAAAAGACTGCACGAAAAATTCACTGGTTTAGTTTTAGGAAAACAAATTTGCGAATTTATGACCTTGATTATGCTTCTGCGACAGATTTTTAGGGTTTTAATTGGGCCATCAGCAAGTCTCTCGATGAATGGGCGGGCCCCCTTATTATCTGTTGGCCTGCTTTGCAAGCCTCCTGATAACTCGCCAAAGCGATACCTGTAGCTTCATCGATGTGCCCTGCTCCACACTTAGCTCCCGGCTCCGAATTTAGCTTCTGTGCACATAGCTAGAGCTCCGCTGCGATGCACGGTGGTTGCTGCTTACCCTAGGCTTCTAGGCCTCCGCTTCCTATTTGGACCTCGAACAAATCACCACCAAAAACAACAGCTAAATTTGATGCACACATCAATGCTTTTTACCGTCTGCAGTGGCGCTAGAAATCAATGCAAACCTCTGCAGAACACCCACGACACTGTATTGATGTGAACACATTTCTGTAATTGTATAAATGAGTATTTATTATAACGTTTTGCTTTGCTTTTTGTGGGAAGCCAAAACACACCCCAGCTTGGCTTCAAGTCAATCAATGTTTATTTACTCTCCATTTAGCTGACAATTAGATAGTTATGGCACAAAACGCAACCGATCTGGAATTTATGTTAAAAAGACTATATTAGGCATATGAAGACTGAGGGCTAAATATTAATATAAATAAAACTGAACATATGCCAATCAATTCAGAAGCACAATTTACAGTGCTGATTAACTACGAAGAACAATTAAAATGGGTGGATCGATGCAAATATCTAGAATCTATAATAACGAGGAAAAGTTTAGATGCAGATGAAATAAATAACAGAATAGAGAATAGCGGGAAGATTATAGGTTGCCTAAACACGATTTGGTGGGGTGGTCATATCACAGCCAAAACCAAGGTATACATCGGAAAATCACTGGTAGAGTCGGTATTGGTTTATGAATATGAAGTGTGAACGCTAAGCTAAGCAAATAAGAGGAAAATCAATGCAATCGAGACTGATTATATGAGAAGTACAAGATTGTCAGAAAAAGAACACATAGCGAATGATGAAATTAGAGAGCGAATGAGAGCACCAGAAGCTGCGGTAAACAGGGTGGGGAAAAGAGGTCTCAAATGGTTTAGTCATTTTTTACATGGGAATGAAAACCGATGGTCTGCAAGTATGTTTAAATGAACACCCC
This sequence comes from Agriotes lineatus, assembly GCA_940337035.1. Classification (NCBI taxonomy): domain Eukaryota; kingdom Metazoa; phylum Arthropoda; class Insecta; order Coleoptera; family Elateridae; genus Agriotes; species Agriotes lineatus. The sequence goes on from CALNHX010005087.1 coordinate 33,732, forward strand.
CAGGCTAACGAAAGAGAGTTGGAGAAGCAAGAAGATCCTGGAATGAGGGAATCCGTCAGATGATGACAGCACTAGGACTAGAGAAAAAAGATGCTCATGACAGACAACGATGACGTGATGACACCAGAAGGCGGCAATATGCTGTATAGAGACCGGATTATATATATTACTTATTCTGAATAATACGCCTGAGCTTTTGTTTTGTCAAATTTATTAATTGATAATAATTGCCAGCTATGATACTGATTTGCCCGTTTTATTTTTATAATTTAAATGTAATTAATGACTCTATCTCATGGATTGGGTTGTTATATCCTGCCAAATTATTATTTGGATATGTAAAATTATTTGACAATATACTGGCTTTTTGATAAATTCTACCGATTTTTATTGAATGCGATCGTTTCTACGCTGCTTAATTAACTCAACAATCTCTTAATGTCAAATTATGATGACCAAACCGCACATTTATAAACACACAAAACAAATCAAAGTTGGCTTAGTTTTAAGCAATTATTCTGTTATTACGTATCGATGCATTCCCTAGGTGATATTATGTAAGTAAACAACTCCACTAAAACAAAGCAGTCAAGAGAAGCTACCGAAAATAGGACATGCACAAAAGGACGCCACCGAAAACTAATCACTGAATTTTCATAGGAAAAAGTGCGTCTGACTTTGATTGCTGCTTCTTGCAGCAACTGATGTTTAGGCCCTTATCGGGCCCCCAGTAAGTCCCTCGATAAATGGGCCCCCTTATACTCAGTTGACCTGCCTTGCAATTTGCCAATGGCCTGGCTCCAAACTTAGCTCCTGTGCCAGCATCTAGGGCTCCGCTGCGATGCACAATGATTGCTGCCTACCTTAGGCTTCCAGACCTCCGCTTCTTACTTAGACCTCGAACAAATCAGCACCAAAAAAAAAGAACACCAACTAAAAAAATGCACACATCAACACTTTGTGTTCCCTCTATAGAGGCGCCAGGAATCAATGCAAAGTTCTGCAGCCTATCAACGACACTGTACTAATGTGAAAACACTATTTGAATTGGATGAATTACTTATTTATTATATTTTTGTAGGAAAGCCAGAACATATACAAGCTTGGCTTCTCGCTCCCAATTGTTCTTACATTGTTTCTTTGTTTTAAATTCTATTATTTTAAAGTCAAAGCTTGCTATGATTACAGTTTCATATTGGCTAAATTGTGTTCATAGCAATACATATAGTATATTTATTTATTTTGTGATCATAATTTAAAGTGTATAATTCAGTTTGGTGTGTTCTTATGATATATTCTTTTCCGATAAAGTGACAGCCTTGCCATTTGCAGGAAAAATTCGTTTGTTTCAACAAATGTTTCCATTTTTTATTGGTAGTCCGTTGGTAGTCTTCTGGGTCCTCCCTTTGGGAACAATTTCTACAAATAATTTCATCGTCCAATTCGAATAGTGGTAGAACAAGAAAATGTTGATATTGTGCACATTTCTTTGAATCGAGCAATTTATAATCAACTTCATTTTTTGGAGAGCTGCCGGACCGAGATATTGGTAGTATGGCATGTAATACTACCGTAATATTTTCAGATTTTTTTAATTCTGCAAGCACAGATTTCGCATCAACATTCAGCAAGTTAGCGTTACATAGATCTGTATTATAAGCGGAACATTTAGCTTTCAAGTTTACACTATAATCGGGGTTAAGGTGGCTGGACAACTGCAACTTACAATTCTGGTTGTCCACACCCACCATGCACAATCTAATCTGGTACTTTAAACTGGAAATGGTAGTGTTAAATGTATATTTCACGATGAAAGATCCGGAATTTCCTTTCACCAGCAGCATGCTTTGTTTGTTCTGGTCCATGACCAAATACAAATAGTTTCCTGCTGTACAAAACTGGAGTGCTTTTCAGTAAAGTGATCGGTTACTTAAGACGTTGAGCCCTTCCATGAGCACTAAGTATGGGACAGGGAGGCCCGAGAGAAAGAAAGGTGAGCACGTTTATCTTCGTGATTCAATGCACTGTTAAACTGGACCTTAGTGCTACATGCAAATTCCTTGTAACAGCATGGAAAGGTCGAGTGGCTTAGAAAATTTTCCATATATAACAGTCTGCAGGGTACTACATCGTTTGGTGGCGAGCAACGACCGCAAAGACCACTTTCGTCCAGCAGCGATCCTATTGGGGTCAAAGACAAGTAGCCACTGCAGACTGAGCAACGTAGTCCTTCGTAGGCGATCTTTGATGTAAAATTTAATCTCCTTTGACATAATCGATAGATTCTGAAAATTTTACAAATACATTAAAAGAAGCACATATTGTACCGGAGTAATTGTTATTCTTAACCATCGTACCTAATATTAAAAAGGGCAACACGATTGTGAAAACAGAATTTTCTTTTGGTTTTCGGAGCTACATTCAAAAAGTAAAAAAAATCATTGTTTCTATTTGACATGGCGGTTCATTTGTTATTAGAAATATCAAAAACGAAGTAAGGATCCTAAATACACTTTTATACGTAGATTTATGAAATCTAGCCAGAATTAATATGCCGCCTGTCGTTTTTGAGTTACAAACTAAAACTTTTTTTAACGCAAGTCATAATTGGCGTTGACCCCATCAAATAGCATATGTTTCTTCCTTTTTAAATATCCATACTTTATCATAGTTAACTTTAATAAAATAGAAAACATGATGAGCGGATGGCTCAGCGAGCAAATGCTCGGCCTGGGTTCGATTCCCGGCAACTGTAGGATTTAAAAAATCGTACGTTCCCCAACTACCATACCAACATCTATAGTAATTATTAACATCTAACAAGGAAACTCTTTCACCGTTTTCACGGAGAAGGCTAGCCCCTACACAGCTTAAGAGCAAAGACTCATAGAACCACCACTTAGTGGAACTAAACAGGCCACTGGGCTAACATAACATGAAGAAGAGAAGAATTTCTGGTAATTTTTGTGAGGCTATGAAATTGAAAAACGAAGTTTTCAAAATAAATTTGTTCAATGCATTAATTAATAACAATATCTGAAAATAAATACTTAACTTAAAGATTTCAACAATAAACTGTTAGGTGAATTTATGGTACTAATGAAATTAGGCATGAGTCCCGATTACAGCAATGTATAAATGCAATAAAGACGACCCTGGACTTTTTCTTGGGACTTAGTTTTCTCGATTTATAGTTTCCACTGTGTAGCAATGACAAATTGACTTTGATTGTTGGTTTAATATAGCAGGCGATAGGTTGTCACTAAGCATTCCGTTTCAAAGTATCGAATAACAAGTTACGTGATTGCAAACTGATTGCAGGTTGCATTTGTAGAGGGTGCGACTGCAAAATCAAACTTTGTTCCGAAAGTTTCTGGCGACATTGGGACACGAAAAAGCCATTTAAAAAAACAGTAATATCTCCATAAATTTTAATTAAGGCAGTCAGTGCACACGTGTGCAAATGTTGAGTCAGCTTCCAGTCCTAGGAGCGAGGTGTTGGTAGTTTTTGTTAATCGAGTTATATTCCGTACCAATGATATGTTGTCAAACCAATAAGGTGTCACAAAGCACCACTAGTGAGGCAACCATCTGACATTCCCTACTCTTTTCTTCCGAACCGAAATCAGACGGAGCGCCAGTCTTCGAGTTGAGTTTGGAGGAGCATCTGAAGTAATCATAATGAGTTCGCGGCCTTGGGCATCAGATTATCGCTTCCGGGGCATCATACGATCTATGTTGTGCTATCCGTTTCGGCTTTTTGGAGTTCAAAATTTGTTGGGGCAGTTGACCGAAGTACCTTGGGAAAAACAAGTGATTGTCGAAGTAATTAACGCTGACACTGATAACCATGTTAAGGGTCTGCGTTGTACTAATCTGGCAGTGAGGGTCTTTCGAGTCTGTTTAAAGCGGATTAAGCAGAAAATGTCATTGTCCTTAAAGCTTATTAAAGGAAGTGCGTTTTCCGAAAGTTCCCGTTACATATTGCAGGCATTCCGTTCGCTTCTTGAGAATTTAACAGAGCTACCCTGGTTGAAGTCATTTCTGGTTCGTGAGACCCTTCATTCCGCAGATATCAAAACTCGCCCAAGTTGTCCGCAAGTTATTAGAGGTTTCCGATGGTAATCGAATGTACGACTGCCCCGGCGCCATCGGACATCATGTAAGCGGCCGCAAAGATTCTAGAAGGTATTGTGTCGTTACAATTAAGTGCTAATTCCCATACTATAGTACAAAGTGTTACGGCCAGTTAACTAACGAGTAACACTTTTCCAAAACACCGCGTAACGCCGTGATTTCGTCATAAACTTCATTTTTTGTCAAGTAGTAAGTAATCTATTCCTAAATGTTTGGCAAGAGCCATTAATTGGTGCTTTTAGCAGTATGTAAACCCCATATGACATCATATAGGAGTAGGGAAATTCTCTTTTTACCATTTAGTCGGTTGTGTACATACATATATTCAAGTCAATATAAGCAGACTAAACTAATCCCTGCTTTTCTTTTATGGTGATCGCATGCGACTCTCTTTTATGGTATTTGGGCGCCAACTTTAGCCATAGTTTACGCCTGATCTTCATAAAGCGGCAATTTTCAATAAGCGCGAAAAACCAGCGGTGTATGAGATTTCGCGTAAGTGGCTATAAAGATAGCTCAGCTGATAGTAGGTATAAAAGCAAGATGCTGGCCTTGGTGAAGACAGTTGAGCCCAGTACTCCAGTAACCATGCTTAAGCTCCAAGGAGGGCTCAAGCTCCGAAACCTGCAGCCAAAGCAGATTTCGTGTTGCAGAGCAGTTCTGAGTTCAGAGCTTTTTCCTGAAAGCTTTCCTGAACCCGCTTCCCCAGCTAAGCCAAGCCCATATCTCGGTGGCGAAACTTCAACCTTAAAACCGATTTATAAATTCCTGAGGCGGCTCTGCCCTCTTCACAGCTGGAGAAGCAGCCAGGGTGCGGCCGGAAGATCCACGTCCACACTATCCACTGCAGCGATTCTGCCGTTTTAACAACGTAGAATAAAATTTGTAAGTGTTAATATGATGCAGCATTACAGTCCATATTTAAAACTTATAAAAATATTGAAGACGTTAGTGTATGTAACTACTAATTTTCATTCTATAAAGTAAAAAATATAAACTGTAGATAATCTAACTATCTGTAACTTCGATTCAAATTTTTTTTCTTAGTCCCGTACTTTCAAATTAACCAACAAAACGTCAGGCGTAGAAACTATCTTAACTGAGAACGCAAAACGCATTTTAGAAAATTTGATTGACTACAAATTTAATTAGAAGATGTTTTATAGACTTGGTGGGTATAGGGTTACCTATGAGTGCGGTTGTGGGAATTGCAAGTTCCGAAATAAAATTCAAATTGTGGGTCATCTTGAGTGACATCAGCTCAAGAGTTGGTGTACAAGAGATAGAGAGGTGAAGAAAATACAGAAGAATAACTCAGCAGGTCAGATTAGTTTTAGCTTTAACTTCCCTAATTTTAATTTATATTGATAATATAACCGATAATTGATAAGACCGTTGTCTTCGAAAACTTGATCTCAACGGCTCTTTAAACGGCGGCCGGATAGGCAACACAAATAACAGATATATGTATGTAGGGTAGCAGACACTAAACGAATATGATACTACAATGTAGAAACTAGATCAATTAAAAACACTAAAGAGATATTTTGGAGAGTGAGGAGTCGTCAAATGAAGATGCAAAGAGAAAGGGAAAAGAGAAGATAGAATATTTCACTAAAAGCAGAAAAACGACTAGAACGTCAGATAAATATAGCAGACAGGAAAAGCGAAAATTACAATAATAGCGAGCGAAAAAAGATGTTGAGAGAAATTATGGCAGATGTAAAAGAATTGCGACAAGATCAAAAAGAAGATCAAAAGGAACCACAGAAAGTGAGAGAGGGGATAACAGACATAAAAAAATAAACGCAGTTACTATGAAAAAACACGTGCATTAACAGAGGGAAACAACGAATTAAAATTTGAGCCAAAGAATATAAATAAAAAGCTTAAAATAGTAGACACGCTAGAACACGACTACGAAAGCACGGAGAGAGTGGGAAAACGGCCTAATACTGCCAATATATAAGAAAGGGGGCAATAAGGACTGTAACAACCACAGCGGCATTACACTACTGGATACAGTAACACAGGTTTTGGAGAAAATGATAATATATTAATAGAGTTCGTTTTCAGTACTTTTTTGTAAGTTGTTTTAAATTTTCCTTAAAGAAAATATATCCGAATCCACTGCGAAATTGGAACATTAAATACTTGAACCAGCTTTTGGTTACCCACGTGATTTAATAATTTTCGATGATATTTTTGGGGTTCAAATGAGATACTGCCTGCTGTTTCCAGTTAGCGCCGCGTAGTCTCTTCTATCTAATCCAAACTGTCATCTCCTGAGATTCCAAGATCCAACATCGGTGGAAAGCACAGTCAAGAGCAGACGAAATGCCCTTGCGATAAGGAGGTTTGGCATAGCGCCAACAGTCTGTTGGGACGAAATGCGGTACAGACGGTCCTGAACTTTTCTTTGGACGCAATTCGTCATCGTAAAGTTTTCATTGTGTTACAATAGAAAATCAACTTCGACTGTTATCTTGATTTATCAGGCGACGGGAAGTCAGCTACTCGTTAACTCCGCTCCCCAAAGAATTAAATGTCGAATGACGTGATTTCAAGCACATCCACGCTGCATTTGAGAAAGTTTGTCACCGCAGGTGTGACTCTGTAAAATGAAACCATTGATTCCTTTGTTCCCTCAAGTTCCGGAGCGCGGGACGCAAAATAACTTTTTCGAGGAACATTACCGTCTCCACAAATTCTTATAAAGAGCGACCGTTGTACACGTGTTGTTTCCGACAAACCGCTGGGTCCGCTTCAAAATCTGGGATTGATACATGCTGAGTTTTACTGGTAGCGTTGGAATCCATGCGGGGTCCAACCAGTCCTACGTTGTTAAACAGCAAGAGCTTCTCAAAGGCACCAATGGCGATGCAATCACCTGATATCCCTTACTTTTCGTTTGAGTCGAAATCTGACGGAGCGTCAGTCTTTAAAGTTAATTAGCAGAGCATTATAAAACGGTTCAGACGTGTTTGAGGTTTTGCGATCCTAGACGAGACATTCCCGCGTTTGGGGCAGCTTATTAATTTATATTGTGCCGTTTGCTTCTGCTTTTCGGAGCACAAGTTATTGAAGTTAGTTATCAGAGATATCTTGAGCAAAATAAGTGATTCTTGTGTAACGTCTAGCTTCTGTTTAAGCGCTAATTAATCATGATATAACACGAACAGCGCTTAAGCTTTGCGTTTTCACTTTACAAGCGTCTTAGGGCGCTCGGGGCCGTATATTGACCGCTGTGCGCGACCGCAAAGACAGCTCGTCCGGACGCGCACCTCCAGTCTAAGTTTGTGACAGAGAGGGAGCAACAGTAAGCTATAAAAGAAAATTTCATCGGATTAATAAAGAAGAGCCAACACTTCGATTCCCCGACCCGACCCGCTGGTCCCATCCGAGGGAGATCCGCTCCAGGCCCAGTTGGGCCACCAAAATCGAACTTTTTCCAGAGAAGTTTGACCGATATTGCCGACAGCGATTTTCCTATATCGCCCCGTATTGTTTATTCCGCCGGAGTGAAACGGTGAAACTGTTCCCCCAAATAGAACTGCACCCTTGTAACCTTTTAGAGCAGGTTGGTACTCATTCGAAAGTCGGGATAAAACTAACACACGGCGTAAAGTCGTTTCCCTAAATAGAACTATACCCTTATAACCTTTCAGAGCAGGTTGGCACTCACCCGAGACTCTGAATAAAACCAACACACAGCGCAAAGCCGTTTTCCTAAATAGAACCGAGCCCTTGTAATCTTTTAGAGTAGGTTGGTGCCCACCCAACACTCAGGATAAACCTACTATACGGTCTTTCATCGTGGGCTAATTCCTGAAACTATCTCCTGACTTTGGATCAATTGACTTCCCGAAACAGCCATTCAAATTGGCGGGCGAAAACTCCGCCAAATGTTGTAGACAAAATCCCCTCAAATCCACAAACTATAAAGTCTGAGAACGCCGCAGGCGTTTTCTCTGGTAAAACCCACATACCTTAATTCACTTTGGAATTTGCTGCGACAATCCACCCAAGGGTTCCACAACATCGACACTCGTGCTATCAAACGTGACCTCGGCCCTGACACAACTGGACACAGATAGACACTTGTACTTGCACATGTGGTAATGGTTTCAAATAATTATTTGATCTCATTAATTAAACTAACTACGGTTTAGCATTGTTTATGTTTAGCTGATAACCAAATAATTAGTTTGGTTTCACAGGGATAACAACGCTGGTAAAATTCCCTGCCAAGTTCCAGTGATCCTTAACCAGTCCGGGCCCGACGAACACATATACTACGCGGGCTGCCTATACACCAGGCCGCGCCTTGAAAAAATATTTATATATTTTGTTCATTGTTTGTATATAATTACATACTTATTTATTTTATTGTACATAGTTGTTAATAAATATTATTTGAGTTAAACTGTCTACTTTAAATCAGTCGAAGTGAATATTTGAATTGAACCTGGCCTATTAGAGCTGCCATGAAATGGGCAAAATTAAAACATGCTAATAAAACTGGATTAAAACTCCTGTAGTGTTACAGTTGGTTAAGCTAATTGACGTGTTAATTCCTGCGCAGGGGTTATAGCCATGATAAAGGTCAGCGTTTTGTACTAAGTGGCCACGAGTTTCTATACCGAAAGACGGAGCTTTAAGCGGAATAAACTGAAAATTCTACTGTGCCCGAAGGTTTGCCAAAACTCTCGTTATATATAGCACGTATTCCCGTTCTCTTCTTGAGGATTTACAATCACTGCCCTGCTTGGAAGTCATCCCCTTGTTCTTGAGACTATCAGTACGCTGCTACCGTTTTCTCCCGAGTTGCCCTGCAAGCTACCAGGGATTTCTCGGCGGCTAGTAAACGTACGACAAAGCCAAAGGTGTCCGACGGACATCAGGGAAGCAGTCGCTTGGATTCTAGACAGATACTGGGTTGTAATAATTAATCGCTAATCCTAGCACTACAGTTAAAGTGTTGCGATCAGTTACTAAAGTATTCATAAACCTTAGAATTTCAAGTATTTAAGATACCGATACGTAAATGTTTTGAGAAAAGTTAATAGCTGTTTAATTTTAACAATATGTGAACCCCCTATGACGTCATAAAAAATTAGGGACAAGCTTTGGTAATTTATTCCATGTTGTTACACATACCTAAAGTCAATTAAGATTGGTTAAATGCAGCTTTCCATTGCATTCCTTGTTTATGTAAAGGGTTCTAGCGACCTGTAAAAGATCAACAGAAGGGTAGGTTTCGTAGAGGCACCAGGCCGAACCTTGAACATCGCTGTCAATAAGCGGAAATATTGTTACTCATTTCAGACTTCAAAGCAATAGTTCTTATCGCGATTTTTAAAGTCTGTGGCGCCCTTCATTTTAAGATCATCAACTAATTCCTCAAGATATCGCCCTAATATCTATGGAATCAAATCACTCCCTTCCCGACGAGCAGCTGGCAAAACTTCTGTTACAGTGACGTTTGTAACGAAGTTAGGACATATATTTTGCTTGTGTATTACCGAACGGTCTTTTTAATTTATCGATTAAACAGTAGCACGATATCCTGTTGGGCCAAAGGTCAGAAGAAATTCTGATTATGTCGTAATTACCGTTTTACCTGTAACAAGTCGTACCCAGTAAAATAAATGGAGTTACGCAAATTCAACAAAGAAAAGATCGGATTGACATAGAAAAACAAACAAAGCCATTGAAATCGGTTAAAGGTATACGTTTTGGAAATATTCGGAATAAGCGTATAGTAGAAAAACTAAAAAACAAAATACCAGAAAGACGTTAACGTGTTAAGAAGAGAAATAATGGTAACAGCCTAATAAAGATCATCAACAGAAGATCAATGGAAAGCTATAAAAGAAGCAGAAAATAAATTGAACAGCTCAATGAAAAAAAAACAAAACAAAACTGTTGATATGACGAAGAATGCTACAGCGTAAGAATGCGAAGAAAAACTAATAGAAGCCCACAATTTCTACAGGAGGAAGAACATGATGAATAAGAAGAACCTAGAAGAAATAGAAAGCGAGCATAGAAGTGACAGCATAAGAAAGTTCTACCAAAACACAAAAACAAGCAGAATAGATTATACAGATTGATGGCGGCTAGTACGAACATACCGGGTGACCATAAATGGTTGTAATTTTTCTTAGGTTGGCACTGTTTATGCTGGTGGGACTGTAAGTCTATGTCAAATTCGAGGTTAGTAGGTTAGGTTTTGCGTCAGTTTGTGTCAAAACTAAGAAAAAAATCACAACCATTTATGGTCACCCGGTATATAGATTAAAGGAATAAAAAATTTCAAATTCATTCTTACCGTGTAGAACTTTTGCGAAGTAGAAGAAATACACGCAACCGCATGGGACTCAACCACTCAACTGAAATGTCAATGAACATTGTTTACCGTGTGGTAATAATTCTATTCGGTATATTCCCTGTAAAAGACCGAATATGATTTACAGCGTAGAGTTGAAACGTAATTAGGATATATTGTTTGCTGGTTAGTTAACTTAATATGATAGCATTTATTAATTATAGGTATGGTTATTCGTGGCGCTTGCTTGTGTGGTTGCTGTGTGAAAACCAATTTTGCAAACGCACATCATTAATAGCAAAAATGAACACTAAACGAGAAACCGTAGAAAGCAACTTTTGGAATTCAACAGAAATTTCATCGCACATATTAGACACGGTCAAAAATGCAAATGATGATGAATTATGCATCAAAAAAGAAGTCATCGAAGATATTCACAACTTTAGTGATTATTCTGGAATAACAATAAAACAGGAAGAATTGAAAATAGAAGATTACGCAGAAGCAAAACCTTATGGTAATTCTGATCGTGAATACGAAACAAATTCTTATAGTCGTTCAAAGTGGCAGTACCGAGTAGGAAACAATCGGCATTTAGTTAGACATATGACGATTGATACAGAAAGAAAGTTTTATAGTTGCTCCGAGTGTGATTACAAAACTGTAGAATGTAGTGATTTGGCCAGGCATATGACAAGTCATACAGGAGAAAAGCCTTATAGTTGTTCGGAGTGTGAATATAAAACTGCAACAAAATGGCATTTAGTTGCACATATTAGGTCACATACAGGAAAAAAACCTTATAGTTGCTCCGAGTGTGAGTACAAAACTGCAGAAAGAGGTAAATTGCTTAGACATATGAGTTGTCATACAGGAGAAAAGCCGTATAGTTGTGCTGAGTGTGAATATAAAGCTGCACGAAAATCCAGACTGGTTGAACATATGAGATCTCATACAGGAGAAAAGCCGTATAGTTGTTCTAAGTGTGAACATAAAAGTGCACGAAAATCCAATATAGTTGTACATATGAGATCTCATTCAGGAGGAAAATCGCACCGAGTGTGATTTCAAAACGGCAGAATTGCATAAAGAAGAAAAGCTGTCTAGTTTTTCCGAATGTGAATTTGTTTATTTGTTGGTTATGGGGAAGGTCTAGGCACGTGGAGTACCAGGGACCTTAGACACTGACTGCTGTGGTCATATGGTCAAAAGTTCTAGTTCGAATTTTGCTAAGACTAAGGAGTTCCAACTCTAATAAGGGTTCTTTTACACGCTACACATTGTAGTAACATGGGATCTGCGGCTTTTCATCACTAGAGGTTTTCATCCGCATTTCTTTATTTTCATAAACTTCACCAGGACCAAGGATTGAACTTGCAACCTTAGAACAGTACTCAGGACGATTAATCACTGAGCTACTGAGCCCAGCTATTGTGATTTTAAAAGTGCACAAAAGCTGCGATTATACCCCATATGATGACTCATAATACAAGCGAAAAAATCTTGTAAAACTGTGAATATAAAACTATACAAAAAAGTCGTGTAGTTATACACATGAGGACTCAATACAGGAGAAACGCCTTACAGTTGTTCTGAGTGTGAATTTAGTACAACAAAAAAAAATGCATTTAGTTCAACATATGACGAATCATACAGGTGAAAAGCCGTATAGATTCAGAGTGTGAATATAAACTGTAAAAAATATTGTTTACTCCATATGAGGACTTGTATAAGAGAATGTTAATATAAAACTATACAAAAAGTCGTTTAGATGTACATATGAGCTCTCATACAGGAGAAAAGCCCATTCATGCGTTCACTGTCTATAGAACAACAGATAAATCTACCACAAGAGGAAAAGTTAATGTTTTCTGAACGTAAAGCCGAGAATAAAGTGCTATGTGTTTTTACGCAGCTGCTATTTTTTAGCAACTAATGTTATTTTTACTTTGTAATACAAGTGAGTGACAGTGTTACATCTGCTCGCTCTTTCCTGCTTTACACTCATGTGAAAGTGCATATTTTGTTAGCTTTATATTGTTTTTAAGCCACTACTGACATATGTATCAGCTGAATCTTCCATTTACATATTTTATATTTATTGTTAAATATAATTCGTTTAAAAGCTGGGAACTTAATATGTAAACCTTTGTTATGTAAATAAAGGGTTTTCCAATAAGAACGATATGATTTTAAAATGAAATAAAATAGAAATGATTTCAGATATAACCACACTTTTTATATTATGTTAAAGTACAATCGATAACGTTTATGTTTTGAATAGCACGTCGTTTAAATGTCCACCTCGGCTTCGTGTACACGAGTGAATTCGACGAATCCAATTTTCCACGACTTTGTGCAATAAAACGGGCGTAATCTCACGAATGCAGCGTTCAATGTTCAATCTCAAAGCATCAAGTGTTTGTGGCGTGTTTGCATAAACCTTAGATTTTAAATAACCCCACAAAAAGTAATCTAAAGGAGTCAAATCGCAGCTTCTTGGAGGCCAGGAAACAGTTGAATTCCTTGAAATTATCCTTTCTCCAAAATTTTCTTGCAGTATGCCGATAGTTTCATGAGCAGTGTGACATGTAGCACCGTGTTGCTGGAACCACATATCTTCTAAATCAAGCGCATTCAAATTTGGCCATAAAAAAATTGTCAACATCTGTCGGTATCGTTCACCATTCACTGTAACTGAGTCTCCAACCTCATTTTGGAAAAAAAATGGTCCAACGATACCACCATGCCATAAACCACACCATACAGTTACCTTCAGGGGATGCAAAGGCTTCTCGTTAAATCTGTTGTGAATTGTTTTCACACCAAAAATGGCAATTATGCTTATTTACGTAACGACTTAACCAAAAATGAGTTTAATCTGAAAAGATAATTTATTCCGCAAAATTGCGATCCCTTTCAAGTCGTTCTAAACTCCAAGCAGCAAATTCGCGGCGCCGACGATGGTCCAGTGGCTTAAGTTCTTGGGTCAAAAGAATCTTATACGGGTGTAAATTTAAATCTTTTTGCAAAATTCGCCAAGTTGTTTTTTTCAGTCCTAACTCTTGAGCACGACGAGGAATTGATAAATTTGTATCTTCTGCAACACTAGCTCTTACAGCAGCAATATTATCAACAGTTCTGGCATTTCGGCGTCTTACTGGTGTTTTTACATCGTGAAGAGTAAAATTACTTTCAAATTTCTTAACGATGCGACGAATCGAAAGCACAGAAGGACGATTATTTAAACCAAAGTTTTCGCGAAGTGCGCGAAAAGTGTTCACATAAGAACCACGATTTTCGTAAAATTTTTGGACAATAACCAAACGTTCTTGGAGCGAGTATTTAGCCATAATAAACTGTTAGAGTTTAGTGAACATAAATAACATCTAGTGACAGGTATAAATCTATTACCATGGTTACTAGATCATTACAAAATCATATCATTCTTATTGGAAAACCCTTTATAATTGTATTGGGTAATTCTAAATAATTTAATAACTAAATTATACCGGGTGACTATAAATGATTGAATTTTTTTTTCTTAGGTTGGCACTGTTTATGTTGGTGGCACTGTAAGTCTATGTCAAATTCAATGTTTGCAGGTTAGGTTTTGCGTCATTCTATGTCAAAACTGACGCAAAACCTAACCTGCTAACCTCGCATTTGACATAGACTTACAGTTCCACCAACATAAACAGTGCCAACCTAATAAAAAAAATTTCAATCATTTATAGTCACTCGGTAGTAGTACTCATAAGGCGTAACTGTATATAATGTATATTACTAAAATACGTATGGTCATATCGTCAACTTATATATGAATATTCAAACTCCTTTCATTTCTATTCTGTTCATCAGCAGCTATTCATTTTGGTGTATCTGCATGTTTTGTTGCGATTAGGAACATGGTAGCGCTAATTCCTCTGGGTGCCCTTGAACGTTGAACATATAAATAAAATATTTTTCTAAATATCGGAGCCCTTCGCAAAGCGGAGCCCTCATTTAGGGACCTGGCTAATCTGGAGCTATCTATATTGCACTTGATTGATAGCATATCACAAACTGTTAAGGGCTTTACCTGGAACTTCTCTCTTAAGTCGAAGTTTTGAAAATAAACATTTTGAAGGTACCAGAAGAGTGTTATTTCCTATAAAAATGTACTAAAAATGATGTTTATCTATCACCCTTTTCACTCATCGTAAAACAAGAAAAATTGGAAACTAAATTTTGCTTCAAACTTTGAAAAACCGTAATGAGAGATTACATTTGGAAAACAATGATAAAAGTTTAAGCTGTACTCAAAATATTATTTATTTAAATCTTACGATTAAAGTTGTAGTTTAATTATTCATTTCAAAAACGTAAAATAAGGTTTTATCTATTTATGTCACTCACTACTGCATTGTTGATAGCCTGTCAGGTTATGTCAAATTCGTTATCTACAGGTTAAGTTTTGTGCGAGTCTGTGTCAAATAACAAACAATTTTAACCTAATAACCTCGAATTTGCATAGACCGACAACACTTCAGTACTGCCAAACGTGTAACACGAATCACAGGCGACTTTAATTGTACTTTCCAAATTGTCACTATGACTTCATGGCTGTCGTTTCAAAATTTGTTTTTTTAAATATTTATTGATTAATGAAATTATAAGAACTGAATAAAATTTTGTATTATACGAGTACACGATTATAAAGTTATTATTATCCACTCTTGTGAATCATTAACATCTCCACTTTGTCTCGACGTTAACCATTCACTCGTGGATAAAATTTAACGTTATCGTCTTGTATAATAAATAGGTACCTATTTTTTTTACAAACATAACTAAATTAGACGATTTATCTTTTTTAAGATGTATCACTTTTCGTAGTAGAATACAAAGGTAAAAACTTAAGCTATATGCAATATATTATTTGTCTCTAATAAATTTGTTATTTATCAATCATTTCTAGCAAGGTAGACATGATACGTTAATAGAATTTTAAAATTGTGCAACAACTGCTTCTTAGTCGGACTACGAATATAAGAATTCACCCTCGTATAATATGAAAATATATTTCCCTAAAAAATAGTTCTGGAATCCAAAACGTATTTTCGTCAAAAATACCGAATCCTTGAATTTTGTCTATTTCCAGAATTAAAATGAAATAAAACGTGCATAATCAATATTATAGCCCTCGGGAAATTCAAAGCTTCGCATCATGCTTTAAACAATTCCTCATATTATGATCTGTCTATTATGCCTTTAATAAATAAATTATTATTACCCTTTTCTAAATAAATGTGGTTTATTTAAACTGTACATTTTTGGAATTTAGGAAAAATTCACCCAGAAAGAAATGCCCCAGGAAAAAAGCAAACGTAATCTAGAAAATGATATTAACCAGGGGCGTTTTTAAGGATTTATACAAGGGATGTACAGCACCCAAGCGGCAGGACGTAAGTGACGGCAGCTACACCTTTCAGTTACTTAACCGATTTTTTTCTAATTCGAAATACGCTATTAGTGGAGATAAAGTGCCATAACCAATGATATAACGTGACCGCGTGCCGCCACGGGCGGAAAACATTTTTTTTTTTTTTATTCGTTCATTGCATATTTACAATCTACTCTTGAGTTGAGTAATAAGTAAATGGTAGAATATTACATGTCATGTGAGGGGATATAGCCAGCGCTATTCTCCCAGATATATTATGTTATGGCTGTGGAAGTTGGTGGGTGAGGTCCTGTGGCCAGTTTCGTTGGAGTCTGCGGGCAACTGCGGGTGGGTTAGACAGCTGTTCGATGAGGACATTTCCGTGTCCTGCGAGTTGGTAATGGTAGGTAATGGCGAGTCTCCGGATTTCGTGTGCAACGGTTGGGATGTTAAGATCTGTGTGGAGTGTATCGTTCCTGATGTACCAGGGTGCGTTGGCGATCAAGCGGAGAGTCTTGGATTGGAACCGCTGTAATATTTTGGTGTGGGAGGCCTTTGTACAGCCCCAGAGCTGTATTCCATATGTCCATATGGGCTTTAGTATAACCTTATATAGAAGAAGCTTGTTTGTGAGAGAGAGTTGAGAGCGAGGCCCCAGTAACCAGTACATTTTCTTGAGTTTTAGGTCGAGTTGTTTTCTTTTGGCTTTAATATGGGTGCTCCAGGTGAGCTTTGCGTCGAGATGCAGCCCCAGATATTTTACTTCTGATTTTAGTGGGAGGGGGATGTCGTTGAATCTGGCTTGTGGGCAGATTGCTTGTTTGTTGGTAAATGTTATTTGAGCAGATTTTTCGCTATTAACGGATACTCTCCAGAGATTGGTCCAGTCCTGAAGAAGGTCCAAATGGTGCTGGAGGCGATCGGCTGCAACCTGTGGTGATTCACTAGTAGCTAGGATAGCCGTGTCATCCGCAAATGTGGCAATCACTGTGTCGTTTGTGGTTGGTAGGTCGGAAGTGTAGATTAAGTAGAGGAGTGGTCCCAGTACACTACCTTGCGGAACTCCTGATGTAATACGATGGTAGGCCGAGACCGTGTTGTTGATTTTGACTTGGAAAATCCGGTCAGCAAGGTACGATTTGAATAGCAAGTAGAGTTGGCTTGGAAAGTGAAGTTTAATCTTGTACAGCAGCCCTTGGTGCCAGACCTTATCGAAGGCCTGTTTTATGTCCAGGAGTGCAGTCGTACAGACCTTTTTGGTTTCAAGGCACTCCATTATTTGAGTGACGATTCGGTGGCCTTGGTGTATCGTCGAGTGGTGCTCTCGGAATCCGAATTGATAGGAGGGTATGATCTGGTCGAGGTCGGTTGTATCCTTAATGCGTTTTAATAACAGTCTTTCAAAAGTTTTGGACAGGAGAGGAAGGAGACTTATTGGTCGATAGGAAGAGGATTGGTGGGGTGGTTTTCCAGGCTTAGCAATCATTATTATTTCAGCGAATTTCCATTGCATCGGAAAGTAGGTTAATCGCAGGATGCTGTTGTAGATGGTTGTAATAAGAACTACTGCCTTGCGTGGTAGGTGGTGTAATAGTTCTCCTACTATGAGGTCGTATCCAGGAGCTTTTCTTTTATTAGTGCATTGAAGTTCATGGCGGACTTCAGCTGGTGAGAATGGTGCGATGGGTAGATGAAGCTGGCAGGGGACGTCCAGGAAGGAGTCAATTTTGTTGTTGTCGTGATTCCCTTGGGGGGGAGGGGTCGTAAAGACGTCGGCTAGATGTGTTCCGAATGTATCTGCCTTTTCTTTTTCTGTTCTGGCCCAGCTATTGTCGGGTCTTTTGATGGGCGGTAGTGCAACTATCGGTCGTTTAAATTTCTTCGTTGCCTTCCATATAGTTTGGTCATCTGGAGAGAGTTTAGATAGGTAATCTTTGAATGAGTCGTTGCGGACTTCTAGTAAGGCGTTGTGCAAGCAGTGGACAAGTCTATTATAATAAGTTTTATCTTGTTGGGTTCGTGTTCTCTGCCACTGTCTTCGGGCTCTTCGTTTTTTTACTACAAGGTCTCGGATATGACGAGGGATGTTATTTGCTTCAGGATTGGTGATTGCAGAAGCAGGAGTAGCCTGCCAGGCGGCTGTTTGAAGCATGGTAGTCAGGTACTGAGTGGCAACATCGAGGTCTTGGCTGTTCTGGATTCGAATAGCCAGGCTAAGGTTTTCATCTAGGTAGTTTGCAAATTGTTCCCAGTCCGTATATTTATTGCAGAGTCTTGGAGGCGATTCCTTGGCAATTATCGTGGTGCTAAGGGTAATGATGACTGGAGAATGGTCAGTAGATAAATCTTGGTTCGATTCTGTCTTGGTGTAGGTGTGTGTTATACCGTTTGTGACTGCGTAATCTAGTAAATCGGGGAGTTTATTTGGGTCGCTGGGCCAATAAGTGGGTTCTCCAGTTGAGAGATATCCAAAGTTGTTGTTTTGTATTGTTCGTAAAAGGTTGCGTCCTTTTGGGTTGATTATTCTCGACCCCCAGACTGTATTTTTTGCATTCCAGTCACCACCTACTATGAACTTGTTGCCTAGTGGTCTAAGGAACTCCTCATACTCGGCAGATGAGATGGAGTGTCGTGGAGGACTGTAGACTGCTGCTACAACGAGTGGATATGGAAGGGTGTGAACTTGAATGATTGAGCTTTGAATTTTTTCTGTTTGATAGTGTTGCAGTTCGTGATGAACTATGGTGTTTTTGACAATAACTGCTGAGCCGCCATGGGCTGTTCCATCTGGGTGATTGGCGTAATAGATATTATAGCGTGGGATTTTTAAAACTGTTCTTGTTGTTGCATGAGTTTCTGAGATAAGTAATATGTCTATGTGTTGTATTTGTAGGAATGTGGAGATCTCAAGGACGTGGTTTGTGATACCGTTGGCATTCCAGAGTGCAATGCGTAGTGAAGTTGTCATTTTGAAGCTATTTTATTTATAACTGTGGAGAGCATGTTTAAGATCATCGTATTTTGGCTTAAGAGTTGGGAAAACATTGTTTTGAATTCGAGGAGGAAGTTTGAGAACATTTCGTGCATATTTATGGGATTGTTAGGATTTGGCGGGTTGGTAGGTCTTCTTACCCATGTGGGATGAGGGATGGAGACATTTGGCTGGACTCCTTGATGGACGGTAGGGGAACTAGGAAAAGGTGTTGGAAGAGGAGGGAAATCAGTTGCGGTGCATGGTACTGGATGCGGGCGATGTTTGTTTACTGTTCCTTTGGAAGGTGTGTTTCTGGCTCTTTGAAGGTCTTGGTAGACAGTGCAGCCTTTGTAATTGGCCGGGTGCCCACCGCCACATAATGCGCACTTAGCTGGGGTTGTACGATCTTTCTTACAAGTGGATGTTTGGTGTCCACCGCCACATTTGACGCAGATGAAGGGTTTGTTGCAATATGTTTTGGTGTGTCCGTATTCCTGACATCTCAAGCATTGAGGAATAGAATTTTTCTTTCTAGGAGGCTCGATTGATACTATTATATTGCTGATATGTTTGACGTCGAAGATTTTTTTATTATTTTCACATGGTTCGAGATCTACCATAAAAAGAGAGAGAGGCTGCTTAGTTATTCGGTGTCTAACATTGATGATATTTCGGACTTGATGACCTTGCTTTGCTAGCTCTGCCCTTATGACCTCGATCGGAATAGAGTGATGTAGGTTTCGGATGGCTACCCTGTATGCTCGATCCTCCTTAAGTTGGTAGGTGTGATGTATTATATTTTCATCCTTCAGATGACGCATTAGTTTTTTGTAAGAATCTACAGTTAAGGGGTTGATTTTAACGGTGTCATTGGATGTTGCTGTAGTGTAATATTGCTCTATTTCAAGCACTTGAGTGAGATTTTCTATCATTTTCTCGTAATTAGTTACACCGTGAATGTAGATCGGTGGGGGTTTTGGGATTTTGGGTAATTGGTTGTCGTTATCGTTAGTGGTTCTTTCATGCGAGAGAATTTCGTATCTGTTTGATGTGTTTAATTGGTAGGGTTGAATGTTACTGGGATTAGATTGTTGTGTAAATTTTCTTTTTTTAGTCGTTTGCCACTCGTGATTAGTGTTAGTTGAGTTTTCTTGTTCCGTATCGTTGTTTATTTCATCTATGTCTAAATCATTCTCGAGCTGTGTGTTTCCATAGTCTGTAGGGTTGTCTATTTCAGGAGAAGTCTGGTGATTAGGGTTATATTGCATTGCCTGTGATTCTGGGGCTGCATTGGGGGGTGGTATAAATACGGGTAAAGCAAGTGTTTGATTATGGGTCACCATTGCAGGTTGCAGGTTGGATTGACTTGATTGTTGGGAAAGGTGGAGACCTTGAGCACCTGGTATATTAAATGTAAATCCGTGATTTTCCGGAGCACTATAATTATTAGTAACGTAATCTGTTGGCGGGCCGAAGCCGTGGGCGTTTCCAGTTGGAAACATTGATTGTATAAAGTTTACATTCGTTTAAAGGATATTGAATGTTGTACTTGCGGTTTTTGATGCTACTTCAGTAATATGAGTGAAGACCACTGATTACACTATCTGTATATGGCACTGCACTTTCCAAGATAACAGAGCGCGTCGAGCCTGTGTTTATTCTAAGAAAGCCAAATGCGGACAACCGGGCGGAAAACATACGGGTAGATTTTGGAACTAAGATTTGGATATAAATGCATTCGATTATAAAATAGATTTTTTTTTAATTTACACAAAAAGGTATTTCGGCGTCACAGGCCACTAATACCTGGATACATTAATAATAGGTACAATTACAGTTTTATCTAAATTATTAAGTTATAATAGAGCTTACAGTTTGTTAAGTAGACTGGTATGTATAAGGTAGCTTACTATATCTTTAATGTTCCCGGGATCGTTTGCGAGTGATTCTGTTAGGGTAGGTGGTATCTTATTTTTTTCTCTTTGTGCTGAGTACTTCCTGCAGTCGATTATAATATGTTGGACTGTTATCCGTGTATTGCAAGTGGCACACGTTGGGGTTTCGGTTTTTTGCATTACGTGGCTGTGTTAAACGTGAGTGACCTATTCTCAGTCTTGTTAATGTTACTTGGATTTTTCTGCTTTCTAGGGTGTGCCATCTTACAGTTTCTTCTTTTATTTTTCTTAGGCGGTTGTTATTTGGAGGGTTGTTCTTCTACTTATTCTGCCACTGTTTCTCTATTTTAGCTTTGATTTCGCTCTTAACGTTATTTACTGGTATTTGTATTTGCTGTATATGTTCAGTAGTTGTCTCTTTTGCTGCTTTGTCCACGTCTTCATTTCTTCTTATCCCAACATGCGATGGTACCCAAACAATTCCTATTTGTTAGAGCTTTGTGGATGTTTTATTGAATGGATTGTATACTATTTTTCTTACCATATATATCGAGCAAGCTGTGTACTACACTAAGAGAGTCGGTACATATGATAAATTTAAATTTTTCCAAACTATTCATAAATTTTGTAGCTCTCCTTGATGCTGTAAGCTTCTGCCGTGAATATGCTACATGATGGTGGTAGTTGGTATTTATGTGCCCCTTTTTTATAACTTACCTTGGATGGCTCACACGTCTCCGACTAGCTTAATGTACGGTTTTTATTAGGGTTTAACCAATGTGGGCTTTTTAGTTCGCTTCACTTTCACATAAAGATAATAGTTCATTAATCAACAGAAATGGGCGCCATAACTTTATTATAAAGTGTTAATTTTAAGATGTTTACAATAATTGGGTATTCTTTCTTACAATTCACTGATTATATGTTATTTGTTAAGGTTTATGCCTTTTTAATTTTGACAAATGTTATGCAATTCCTTACTAATCCTAATTTACCCTGACAAGTTAGAATGTGTTCTAATTAAACGTCTGCATTAATTAATCTATAAGTATCCAGGAGATTTCTTATACATATTTAACTAATAACCTCTGAGTAGTAAGATGAAAATATAAAGAGCTCTTTATACCCTCGTATTTCTCATTCGAATTCCTTAATCACAATTAATGATCGGTGTTTAGTTTAGCTGATATCATTCCAGGGAGTATAAGAAAAATTCCGTATGATCAAAAGCTTGTTATTTGACAAGTGATTGAAATACTAACTTGACAGCTGCAAACCAATTCAAGTCCCATTCAGGATCAACACTAGGTAAGTAACAATTCTTTTACTTTGAAACTAATCTGTTATCGATTATCATTAAGGCTTATGACCTTATTTAACTATATTCAAGCTATGACGTTGGTCTAATTCTAATTAACAATATCTAATTCTTTCAGGATTAACATACGGTTAATGCAGAGAACCATTGAATTCGGATCTCTTCATCTTCCAATATCAACCGAGAAGAACCCCTCATCTAACCAAAGAAATGGTCTTTGACTGGTGAGTGAGTTCCTAACTTGTTAGCAGTTTCTAACTAAGTTCTCCTTTCTCTCCTTATCAACTTGGAGCACATCAATACCCTCTTTCATGGTGAAGATATAATCAACCAGGAGATGCGAACTAGTGAAAACGCCTAAGAGCTGGTAGCTATCGAGGAGTCTCTAAGAGCTGAATAAAGGAAAACCCTCTATTATGATTTGTATGTATGAGCTTGTTAGTTACCTACCAGTTAAGTAATAACTGCCCTTTTCAGAAAGAAAATGTTTGTGTGATTTATCATATCTGCCTGAAAAATTATGTTTTAATAATATGCTGGATTGAGTAAATAAAGCCTTACTATTGTCTGCGTGTATCCTTTTTAAGCTAGGACTTTTAATTTGCTTCGCTTCTACACAGAGAAGCGTCCTTTTGCTTTTTCAACCAAAAAGGAAGTAGCGAATTTTGTTATTTATTGTTTTTAATAATTTAACCATGAGCATTCTATTACGTCTGCTTTAGATTTATAAAAAGGGTAGGCAACCCCTTATACTGTTAATGCACTTTAAGTTGCCTATCTATTAAGTGTAACTAATACTGAACGATATCATTGTAGAAGCTAAGATATGTACTGCTACACTTAGATGTGTCATTTCCTGTTACTACAGCTGCGCTGGTACGACCGTTGTGCCGAGATCCGTCGGTGTATATGAAATTGTATTCTTTATATCTTTCTCTAATACCGTAGAAATATTTTCGGTAGAGCTCTGGTGGTGTTTGGGATTTGGGGTATTTTGTGAGGGATAAAATAATTTTGGGGCGTCGGAGTAACCATAGAGGACGTGTGTGCATGGATATTTTTGAGTATTTGGAAGCGTGAATTGAATTTCGTTTAAGTATGTTTTTATAGTTCTTTGTAAAGGTGTTGTATCTGGTATTTGTTGGTTATTTGTGAATATTTTATGATATGCTGGATTATGTGGATTACTAGAGAGTTTGGTTATGTAGTTTATTGTTAATTGTTTTCTTCGGTTGTCTAGTGATAGTTCTCCCGCTTCTACTAAAATACTGTCAACAGGGCTTGTTCGGTATCCACCGGTAGCTATTCGTAGGGCAGTGTTCTGTATGGAATTTAGTAATTTTAGTTTCGAAGGTTTTGCCATTGAATATGCTATGCACGCATAGTCAAGTTTTGATCTGATGAGGGCTCTGTACACGTTGATTATGTTATCTCTATGTGCTCCCCAGTTCAGATGCCCCAACGTCTTAATGATGTTTAGTTTTAATGAACATTCTTTCTTGAGATTTAGTAGGTGCGGAACCCATTCATTTTGGTATCTAACGTTTCTCCTAAAAAATTTATTGAGGTAGAGAATGTGATTTGACTGTTGTTTATTTTTAGTATTGGATGTTCGTGATGCCTTCTAAGTCTGCAGAAGTGTATGGCTTGTGTTTTTGTTTCTGAAAACCGCAGCCCTGTGATGGCTGACCATTCTTTTAAGTTTTTAATTGAATTTTGTAAGTAGTTTTTCTTTTACCGTGTTTATGTTTTTTCCTTTGTAGTAAATCACTAAATCATCTGCGAATAGTGATAGTTTAGTGTTGTTAGAAACAGTTTCTTTTAGTTTGTTCATTGCAATTAAGAAAAGCGTTACACTTTTAGTACTTTACCTTGCGGTACTCCGTTATATTGTTTCTTTTCATGTGATAGCAGTCAGTTATTTTTACTTTAAACTTTCTATTTTCTAGAAAATTGTTTATGTATTTTATGATCTTTCCGTTTAGTTTGTATTCTGTTAGTGTTTTTAGAATATAGTGATTCCATGCTGAGTCATAGGCTTTGTGGATGTCGAAAAATATTGCAATTAAGTGTTGTTTATTTTTGAACGATTTTTGTACTTCTGTTTGTAGTGCAATAATCTGGTCTATAGTGGATTTTTCTTCCCTAAACCCACACTGTTCATTTATTATAATATTATTGCTTCTAGCATCCAGCGTAGCCTACGGTTTACCATCTTTTGTAGTATTTTGTTTATACAGTTTGCGAGAGCTATTGGCCTGTAGTTAGATGGATTTGTTTTGTCCTTATGTGGTTTAGGTACTGGGATTACAGTTACTTCTCTCTATTTATCTGGGTATACATTTTTGATTAAATGGCTTATTTATTGGTAGGTGTGTTGAACTTTCTGCCTCCATGCCTTCTTTTTCTGTTTAAATTTTTTTTTGTAGAAATTCCTTGGTATAACATGAGTCGCTGGAGTTTTCTTCAAACTTATTGGCCAGTGTATCTGCTATTTCTTGGGTGTTTGTAATAATTTTATTGTCTGAGTTTAGCACTGTTATTTGTTGTAGTGGCTTTTCTACTTTGATTGCTCTTATCTTGTTCCAAACTGTATGAGACGGTGTATTGGTTGTAATTGTGGATATAAATTTTTCCCAGGATTCTTTTTTGCTTTGTACAATTGTTCTTCTTAATATAGCTTGCGTTCGTTTCAAGTTTATTAGATTTTCTTGGTTTCTGTTTCTTCTGTAGCTGTACAGTGCCCTTTGGATTTCTTTAATAGTTTCCTCGCATTTGCTGCTCCACCAGGGTACTACCTTTTTAATTTTCAGAATCTTTTTGCTTCCAAAGGTTTCATTTGCGGTTTTTGTGATGCACTGTATGAATGTGCGTGTTCAGCGATTTCGTAACCAAAAACCATTTCGAAATGCTCGGGGGAACACCTACTGGAATACGAACAGGAATAGAGGAGGTGCGCGGCAACAATTCAGGTACCAAAAATATTAATACCACTACCCGCCTTAAAATAATTCATTTTAACACGCAGTGTATTAAAAATAAAATGAATATAATTGACATTCTCCTGCAAAAACATGATCCTCACTTTTTCTGCGTTAGTGAACATTGGTGTCGTGATGACGAAATCAGTAACATGGTTTTTAATAATTATAGATGTGCCACGTATTTCTGTAGACATAATCATATTCATGGTGGGACTGCAATTTTTGTAAAGAATTGTATTATAAATAAATATAAACCGATTAAATGTATTGCTAGATTGTCTGCGGAGCTTATTTTTGAGTGTAGCGCCATAGAGTTTGAAAAAACTTGTATTATTACTATATACAGATCTCCTACATCTAGTCATGACGATTTTCTATGTAAGTTTTCAGAGATGTTAAACATTATTTACGATAGGTACGATAGTATAATTATAGTTGGCGATCTAAATGTAAATTCGTTATGTAACACAACCGACTTATTTGAATGTTATAATTTAAGATCTCTTTTGAACACCCCAACCAGAATATTTAGAAGTCAAACAGGTATTAGTTCTACAGCAATTGATTATATAATCACAGACATACCTGACATCATAAAAACATTCAATATAGACTGCGGTGTATCGGATCACAACATGGTCGGATTTGTTTGGGAACAGTCATTACAAATCAGTGATATAAATAGTATACTTCTTTGTCGTAAATTTACCGAATTTGGTTACCAAGAATTTGGAAAAATAATGACCGATTTTAGCCATGTCTTGTTAAATCTTGACTTTTACAACAATTATAATATTGATGTTGTGTTTAACTGTTTCTGGGAACATTTAATGTAAGCCTTTGAGGTGGCTTTTCCTAAATGTAAATTAAATAATTCTCGAGGATGCCCCAAAGTATTTAAACCGAGTTTTTACTTAAAGGATATGTCCAACAAATTGAGAGACCCCAATTGGTTGCGTAAACGGGTGAATTCTGATGATTTAAATTATATTTATAAAGAGAGAAAAAAAGAACTTAAAAATATCATAACGGCGGAAAAGCAGTTTTTTAATGATAGCTTAATTAATAATTCTCAAAATAAATCTAAAAGCGTTTGGAGACTGGTTAATGATAAACTAAAAGGTGGTTGTAAGACCTCTCCAAAAATTGAGCTGAATATTAACGGAAAAGTCATCTCCGATAGTCGGTCGGTGGCTCAATCTTTTGCCCTGTACTTTGGAAATGTTGTTAATGTGCAATTAAACGCACAATTTCCCAATGGTTTGTCAAATGCGTGTACAACTTCTAAGCTTGAAAACAGTTCTATGGTATTTAACCCTGTTTCTGATTATGATATCGAAAAAGCTATATTTGACTCGAGAAACAAAAAGTCGACTGGGTTTGATGAAATTCCCATGTTATTACTCAAAAAATGTAGTAATATATTGTCTCCCATATTGGCAAAGATTTTAAATAAATCCGTACTTTCTGGTACTTTTCCTGAGCGTTTAAAGGTAGCTCTCGTTCTACCAATATATAAAAAACAAGACTCCAAAATGATTGAAAACTACCGACCGATATCTCTCCTTAGTTGTATATCTAAGATATTTGAAAAAGTAGTTTGCAACCAAGTGTTTAGTTTTCTTAATATGAGAGGACTAATCACAACCTGTCAACATGGATTCAGAGAGAAATTTTCTACAGAAACTGCCAGTACCGAGTTTGTACAACATATTTACAACTCTACTGATCAAAATGAATTTACTGCTGGAATCTTTTTCGATTTATCCCGTGCATTTGATGTTGTAAATCCAGCTTTTATTGCTGATAAAATGAATGCACTCGGCTTAAGGGGCTCTCTGAATAAATGGTTGGTGTCATTTCTTGTAAATAGGACATTTATTGTGAAAAACAATGATGTATACTCCGACGTACATTGTTTAAAATTAGGTACGCCTCAAGGCAGTGTCCTTGGCCCGTTGATTTTTCTTTTGTACATAAATGACCTGCCTGAGCACATCACTTTTGGTAAAACTTTTATGTATGCGGATGATACAAGTATAATAGTAAGTGACAAAGATCCTGATATCCTCAGTACAAAAATAAGTCAAATTATTAATGATTTCACACTGTGGTGCAACAAGAACAATTTAATTATAAATATGTCTAAAACTGTTCTTGTTGAGTTTTACCCAAAATTTAAGTCACCCGGACTCCGGGATATTTTAGTTGGTGACAAGAATGTAACAAAGGTTACTGACGTCAAATTTCTTGGCCTTTGTATAAATAATAATTTTGACTGGTGTAGTCATATAAATGATATGTGCTTAAGACTCAATCGTAATTTTTTTGCTATTTTAAACCTAAAAAATGATTTTTCAATTACAGCACTTATGTCCACTTACTACGGACTTGTATATCCTATTTTATCATTCCATATTTTGTCATGGGGACAGGCTCAACATTTTAATAGAGTATTTGTTTGTCAAAAAAGAATAATTAGGTTGATTTTTGGCATACAACCTAAAGATTCATGTAGAAGAACATTCAGTGAAAATAAAATTTTAACCGTCATTAGTATATATTTATATAAGTTATTATGCTATGTATATGTAAATAAAGATACTTTTGCCTTACATGGTGACAACCACCAATATAACACTCGTAACAAAGATGATATTAGAGCCCCTGATTTCAATCATTTTTACTACAAAAAATATATGTATTACGCCGGTCCAAAATACTTCAATCTTCTATCGGCTGAACTACGACAAACAAAAACTCTAACTATATTTAAGAGAAAACTAAGAGACTTCTTACTTCAGATTGCTTGTTATTCTATTAATGAGTTTATTGAGCACTGTGTTAAACGTGAACCAACCTGACCCTTTAGTGCATATTTTTATTTTGTATATATTTGTGCTATATGCCTACAATACTTAGCGTTTTTAATATTAAATTTTGGACTTGTCTGAATTGTTTTTATATACTTCTTTGTATGTAGAAGCTACAATATGGACTAATAAATTCTTATCTTATCTTAATTACTCCACCATGTAGTTTATGTCAGTATTTTCGGTGAAATCGTTGCTTTCTACAATTGCCCGTTTGGAGTACATTTCCCAGCCTGTGTCCTTTAATTTTCATTTGGCGTAAATAGGGTGGTGTGGGGTGATGTCTTCTACGTTAACTTGAGCATGTATTTTTATGGGTAAATAATCGCTATTGTATAGGCATTGTAACACTTGCCATGTGAATTTGTGTCTGATTTGGGGTTCATATATTGTTATGTCTATACAGGAGAAATTTCCTGTTGGGCTACAAAAGTGGGTGTTTGATCCATCGTTTAATAATATTAAGACATCTTTATTTATTGCGTTTTCAATTATTTTTCCTCTTTTGTCTGTAGTATTTGATCCCCATACGTGGTTGTGCCCATTAATATCCCCTGCTATTATGTACGGTCTTGGTAGTTGTTGGTAGTCTTGGTTCAGTAATCCTTTTATTTTGCTTTCTTCAATATGGACATTTGGGGGTAAATATTGTAGTGGCTCCACTGCTTTGAGCTAGCCCTTAATTAATGCAATGCACCACATTAGTAAACCTATAATTATGCAATAGCTCAATGCCTAAGATGCATATTTTAGTTAGTATCAGCCCTATAATTTCTTTCAAATCAATTATATTAAATTTTACTTTTAACTATTTATTTCAATTGAGTACTCTTATCCAGGGTGGTTCGCCAATCTAGTTATCTACTAGTTGAAGTTTAAATTCTATTTCAATCCTTGACTACTTAATGACATTAACTGTCAACTTGACTTCTACATTTACTCCAACCAAGTATTGATAAATCTCCTTTACATCGACATATCCATTAATCAATTCACCAAAGTACTGTATTGTATTTTACTCTTTCTTTTATTGTTCGTTATTCAAAATGCTTTGATATTAATTATTAACACAAACCTTATCACTTCTCCAGCTTACACTGCCAATATCCAAATACCACCGCTCCTAACATCCAGAGCTCCCGATGTTTACCGTCTGCAACACCTACAGCTTATTCCTGTCAACTAACTTTAAATGTCTGTAGAATCCGGTATCGCTCCCCTCATCAATGTCACCTTCACGCCAATAGACTCCTGGTAAGTTTCAGCTTTATATATGATTCTGATCTAATCTTATTTATTCCTTAGATAGTACTCTGTACCCGGCAACCCCCACAGAAGCCGTCCAACCCCAGCAGACACTCCTACTAACCTCCTTCTAGATGATCCGACCCATTTTTCATGCAACCACCAACGTAACCAATGAATATTTAATTATATGTCACTTTCACCAATAAATCCAAATCTCCTCCAATACTGTAGTTCTCTGGTTATTTCTATTTAATTCACTGTATTAGACAATCTCTTCACTGATTGTGTAGTTTTAGTAATTCATTATTTCATTTTCATTTTTGCCCCTCGTAGATTTGTTAATAGCCTTTATATTTGTATATTACCAAATAACTATACGAAATAAGGCATAATTTCTAACTTTTATTTATCAAAATTCTTTATACATTTTTGACGAGTTTGTTTTTCTAACTAATCAAACAAATTTTATATCTCTCGTAGTTACAATTCTTCTTGCCCTCTTGTAAATTTTAAATATCCTATTATTATATGCTATCATTTCTTATTATTATAACAAGTACATTTGTCAATTGTAACCTTGGCTTGAAACTTTATTAAAATTGAACGCAACCATCAAAATTTGAATACTCTATTGCTATTTAGATATCAAATTACCTTACTCATTGTCTTAATTAATTTTCATCATTCTTATTGAACTTAACACCCAATCTTAATTAAACCCCTCAGAATTTGATTATAATTAATCTTCCAAATTTATCATTTGTATCATTCATATTTTAAAACTACCCTTTGCATATCATAATATAATTCCTCAATTAATAAAAAACATTTAAAATTACTAGGTTTATTTTCAAATTTTTTCTCAATTTCTGTTTTTCATACTACAACAGTCTATAACCATTCATTATCTCATTTAAGAAAACTTTATAACAATCAAAATCATTTTATCTCCATAGTAACATTTTTATATCTTAAACAAACAACAATTCTTGCAATAATTATTTTAATTCTGCATGCATCCAGACATAAACGAAGAGCACCGTCACGTTTTTTAACTACCACTAAAGGATTAATAAAATTATTCTTTGAAGATTTTATTACTCCATCTATTACCATTTTTTGTATTTCCTTCCTAACTGGTCCTCTTAATGCAAATGGAATAGGGTAAGATTTACTATTAAAGCTTCTTGATTCATCAACCTGCAACCTATGAATGTATTTCTGTGCTTGTTCTACTTCTTCATTAATAACCTCTTTATTTCTGTAAATTATTCTTAATATTTGGCCTTTAAATTGTTTATTCTTCTCACCTATTTTTAATTCATTCAGCAATAACCCATTATTATCATAATTCTTCTTTATACTCTCTATTACATTATTATTAATCACTATACCTTCTTTATATTTCATTATGTCTCCAATTTTCTCTAATTGGCAACACTTATCTTCTTGGCCGATACTACTGGTACAGATCCAAGATTTAATTAACCCCTTTAAATGAATACATTTTTGTGCTGCATTAATATTTATACCCAATTGCTGAATAATATCAATTCCTAACAACATGTCCACGCTAAAGCCTTTCACTATAAACAATCTAACAACACCTTCCCATTGATTAATAATCATCTTAACATTTAACATTCGGTTTGCTGTTGATATTTTTCTTTTGGTTGCAGATAGCAAATCTATTTTATTCACTTTTATAATATTCTTATGTAGGACATCAAAATTATTTAAAATTATTTCTTCATTTATTAATGATGACATCGCACCACTATCAATCAAAGCTAAATATTTAGTATTATTTGAATTAACTTTTATAAATGGTAATGTTGACATTTGATTTCCTTCTTCTTGCTCTTCAAGTAAAAATTCTCCATCATTTTCATAATTATTGTTAAAACACGTGAGGTTTTTCTTTAAATTCTCCAAATCCTCAGTTTCCTCTATCCGATTTTCCTGCATCGGTCTTCCTATTTCATTTATATTTCTGAACAATGTGTTTATGTATTGTCTTTGAGAATATTTATTTCTATTTTCCTCCTGCTTTAATTTTTCAATATTCTTGTCGTCAATCATGGTATGATATCTTTTCCGCTCATTGTTATCGTAATATTTTTCATTATAATTCCTATTGTAATTATTTTGGTTGCTATTCATTTTATTCTCATTATATCTGTTATTTCTCCATCTATCAAGATTCCTATCATAGTTATAATTAAAATTCCTTTCCGCTGTTCTATCGTTATTATACTTATTTTGGCCAAAATTGAATTTTTGTTGTTGTAACTCATCAAACTTTCTTTTACTGTAATTTTGAAAACTGGGACATTCATTCCTATTATAATTTCTATTATTATTGCCATAGCCATATCGTAATTCCTAACTATTTCCAGAAAATCTTTCATAGTTTTAATATTTTGGACCGTTACAGCTCTTGTTATTTCCCCTTCTAAATGTCGAGATAAATGTTGAATTATCTCTTCCTCGGCTAATTTAGGTGTCAAATGCTGTGCTCTATTAAATTTGTTTATTACATACATTTTCCGCGTGCTACCTCCTTCAAAATATCTACCAGTTGTTAACTGCGTTCTAACCTGAGCTTGACGTGCATTACTCCAATACTGTTTCATGAATAACTTTCTAAAGTCTTCATAATTGTTATATTTAGACTTTATTATACTATGTCAAATATCTGCATGACTTCTTAAGGTCGTGTTAATTATTTGCAATCTTTTATTTTCATCAAATTCTGACTTCATTATGTCATCTAATTTGACTAGATAGGTCATCGGTTGTTCTCCTAATCTTCCTTCAAAAATAGGTAACATATCTGCTTGTATTCCCACATAATTTCTTCTTTGACTCCCATTTAAAATTCCCGAACCATCTTGCATTCTTTCTAATTTATTTTCTACTTCTTTAAGTTTTATTAAATTATTTTCTGTTAACATATTAACTTTGCTTACACGGTTGTTAATTTCTCCTTGCATATCATTTCTGTTTCGATTTACCTTTTCATCAATTCGTTCTATTTTTCCATTCACTTCCTTATTCTGTCTTTATATACCCCCTATTTTCCTTCCAAATCTTCGTTATTCTTTACTAACTTATCTTTCATGATATGTGTTAAATTTTCCTCTAGCTATTTGTTTTCGTCCTTTCTTTCTCTTATCACCTCATTCTTTACTTCATTCTTATAACTTTCTAATGTTAGACAAATATTATCTATTTTTTATTACAATTCTTGTTTATTCTGGAGTTGTACCTTATTAAAATCTTCTTTTAACTCCTTCATAGTCTCTTCCATTTTATCTGCTTGTCCTTTTTGTTCTTGCAACTTCTCTGCAGTACTCTTAATTGCTTCCTGTAATCTGCATTCCCTTTCTTCAGCATCCTTCTTACTTTCCTCGGCCTTCTCCTCAATTGACTGTTGCAAATCCTTCTTACTTTCCTCTGTCTTCCTCTCTAAATTCTGTAAATCCATTTTCAAATCTTCAGCATTTTTCTTACTTTTCTCGGCTATTTCCTCGATTGACTGTTGTAATCTTCTTTCTCTTTCTCAGTCTTCTTCTCAGTTGCTTGAAAATCCTTCCTCAACTCTGCTGCATCTTTCTTACCTTCTTACCTGATCACCTTGTATTCCTACCTCTTGCTGTATTTCCTCCACTTTAACTTCAGCACCACTCGCTACTGCTTCCATCTCTTCTTGAGCTTCACCTTTGTCCTCTTCCGTCTTCTTGCTTTTTCTTGTGATTCTTTTGTCTGCCATTATTTGAATTTAAATTTTCAAATGTATTTACTTTGATTAAAACCTTTATATTTAATTGTAAATCTTTGTATTTTATTCACAAATTAAACCTTTATATGAAGCTTTAATTATTCTTATTGATTGTCCTTTTCTGTTACTTTATTAGTATCTTTCTTAATTCACAATTATTAATAAACAAAACCACAAACTTGGTTTATCAATTACAATCAAACCTCTCTATTACCTCTCCCAAAAAATATAGCTTGGAAACTTACTAACAATCACCATTACAATAAACCCGTTAGTTAGACAAAATTAATATTGAATATCAATTACACCACGTTAGATATTTTTGACTTTACAAACCCCACATTTTCGACGTCAATATTTATGTGCAGTAATGTCATAAACAAACTGACTAACAATCACTATAAGCCCTACGTTTTCGGGCCGCCATATAATTATGTAGTAGCTCCACTGCTTTGAGCTAGCCCTTAATTAATGCAATGCACCACGTTAGTAAACCTATAATTATGCAATAGCTCAATGCCTAAGATGCATATTTTAATTAGTATTAGTCCTATAATTTCTTTCAAATCAATTATATTAAATTTTACTTTTAACTATTTATTTCAATTGAGCACTCTTATCCAGGGTGGTTCGCCAATCTAGTTATCTATTAGTTGAAGTTTAAATTCTATTTTAATCCTTGACTACTTAATGACATTAACTGTCAACTTGACTTCTACATTTACTCCAACCAAGTATTGACAAATCTCCTTTACATCGACATATCCATTAATAAATTCACCAAAGTAAGTACTGTATTGTATTTTACTCTTTCTTTTATTGTTCGTTATTCAAAATGCTTTGATATTAATTATTATCACAAACCTTATCACTTCTCCAGCTTACACTGCCAGTATCCAAATACCACCGCTCCTAGCATCCAGAGCTCCAGATGTTTACCGTCTGCACCACCTACAGCTTATTCCTGTCAACTAACTCCAAACGTCTGTAGAATCCGGTATCGCTCCCCTCATCAGTGTCACCTTCACGCCAATAGACTCCTGGTAAGTTTCAGCTTTACAGATAATTCTGATCTAATCTTCTTTATTCCTTAGATAGTACTCTGTACCCGGCAACCCCCACAGAAGCCGTCCAACCCCAGCAGACACTCCTACTAACCTCCTTCTAGATGATCCGACCCATTTTCCATGCAACCACCAACGTAACCAATGAATATTTAATTATATGTCACTTTCACAAATAAATCCAAATCTCCTCCAATATTGTAGTTCTCTGGTTATTTCTATTTAATTCACTGTATTAGACAATCTCTTCACTGATTGGGTAGTTTTAGTAATTCATTATTTCATTTTCATTTTTGCACCTCGTAGATTTGTTAATAGCCTTTATATTTGTATATTACCAAATAACTATACGAAATAAGGCATAATTTCTAACTTTTGTTTATCAAAATTAAACATTTCAAAATTCTTTATAAATTTTTGACGAGTTTGTTTTTCTAACTAATTAAAGAAATTTTATATCTCTCGTAGTTACAATTCTTCTTGCTCTCTTGTAAATTTTAAATATCCTATTATTACATGCTATCATTTCTTGTTATTATAACAAGTAACTTTGGCTAGAAACTTTATTAAAATTGAACGCAACCATCAAAATTTGAATACTCAATTGCTATTTAAATACCAAATTACCTTACTCATTGTCTTAATTAATTTTCATCATTCTTATTGAACTTAACACCCAATCTTAATTAAACCCCTCAGAATTTGATTATAATTAATCTTCAAAATTTATCATTTCTATCATTCATATTTTAAAACTACGCTTTGCATATCATAATAATATATAGAACAAATGGTTAACTTCATAGGTGTAAGTAAATGAATTGCAACGGCTTCTATTGTTGTGTTGATGGCTATTTGGTTTGCGCAATTTTCGTTGCTACTCGGCCACTGGCGTTAGTTGTATTAATTCGATCTTTTCTGAATGCCGTAAAATTTCTTAAATTATCGTTTTGTGTAGTCTTGAAACGTGTTTCTTGGATGAAGATAACTTTTGGATTGTGTTCTGATATAAGGTTTTTTTATCTCGCCAAGGTGTGCAAAGTAGCCGTGTTACGTTTCGCCCTGAAATTAAATCCTAGAAATACTTAAAAAGTATTTGAATTTAATTTAGCGCGCTTTTCAAGCGTTGCGGATCTAACCGAAGATAAGGACCATCGGCACCCGATGCTGCGAAGTACAATAAGGCGGTGCGCAAGTGAATCTCCTCTCCTGTTCCAATCGTCACCGGAAGGAGAAGATAAGAAGCCCCGATGCTATATATAAAGAAATCGCACCAGCTGCTGCTCTCTCTGACACGTCTTCATCCGATAAGAAGATACCTGACCTGACCCGTTATCTCATCTGGCTACACTTTCTATCGCCATTTTGCCGTTACGAATTGTTTGTAAGATTGAGATAATTTATATCCACTACGAAAACCTACATTAATCGTCTCTCTGTCATGTCAGAAAAATTCTGGTTAGCAGTGTGACGATTAAACCTGAAATATTCCAGGATCCAACATTCGATGTTGTAATCCTGAAGTATTCGCTACATTACGCATCTTTGGTCCGAAATCCTGCATCCAAAATATTCCTACATTCCTGTTATCTGCGAAAGCCCATTTTATTCGCAGTGTATAAAGGCCGACAGATCATTCGATCTCCGCGAAAACTAAATTTGTGTGATTCACAGTAAACGCCCAGCTCGAAGCCGCTGCCAGATTTGCGAATTCCGAGGACAACGCTCTCATTCCGAAAAGTCAAATTTGGCGTAAACAATAGCTGAAGCAACGACCCGAAGGCAGCTGGACTTTATCGCGCTAGCCAGGCTCGCCGATAGTGCGTATCACCTCGCCCTACGTTTACCTGAAAAAGTCCTCGACTCCTGGATGAATATCCGGCACTCAATATTTAAAGCGAGCTCTAGGTAAAACTGGCAATATAATTTAATCCACCGAGTTCACAGAAGAAAACACATCCAAACGAAATTTCGGGCCTACGGCCCCGATCGAGTCCAAGCGGAGTCTACTCGCGGATCAACGCAAAATGTGCCGCTTGCATTTCCTTCGAAGATCGGCGACCCCAGGGGGCGTGACCTTCTCCGTAGAGGAAGCTTTTGGGCTGCATAAGCCACAGACGAAAATTGCGACGTGGAGCACCTGGGAAATTGCATTCTTGTGTTTTGTAATATACATTTCATTTATTATTATTTGTAACATAGTTAAAAATATTATATTGATTTTAATGCTACGAGGTGTATTATTGAATTGGTTTATACTCGAGTGCAACGAACCCTCTTCGACTTTGAGTTATCCCGCGGCAAAATTTCAACACCCTTATAAGAAGGGTGGAGTACTACAGCCGTTGCAGTTCCATTGTAAGGTCATTCTATGACCGATACTCTACTGGACCTTAAAAGTACCGATTCTTGACTAGAAAAAACTGCTGTACGCAGTTCAGTTTGAAGTTGTTTTTTAATTCTGTTGATTATTTTTGAGAATTTAGTTTTTATTTCTCTTGAGTTCAGTTGTGTTCATCATTTCTATTAAGGCGTGGGTGTTTGGTGTGTACTCTCTGGCAACTGATAGTGTAGTAGTAGAATAATTATTTATATGGTTAATATTTACTGCAAAACGTGCTTTTCAGACGATTTAACGTATCTGAATACCAAACTATTGAATTAGATTTTTTTGGAAGCAGAAAAATTTAATATGGTAATAATATATAGTTAAATGAGTTGTAAATAAACTACTACAGGATCTACTACTACTGCAACCCATTCTAAGACAGCTTTTAAGCACCTATTAGTAATGACACGTTTGCTCTGACTAAAGCAATTATATTATGTTTGGCTCTAGACCTCTTAGTAGTACAATAATTATATTATTTATGTGGTTAATATACAGTATGTCCCCGGATTGAGTTTACAATAGGTATGATTGACCAAAAATTATCGAATTGGAATTTCATATTTTGGGATTCCGCCCTGCTTGGTGTGAAACGAATTTTAAGAATATTTTCAGTTTTTGAAAAACAAGTAGGCCTTTGACAGGAAAGCGAAAACTATTTTATTTTCAGGTAAACTACCATTTTTGTTTATGATACGGCAAAATTTAATTAAGAAAAGTTGTTGATAATGATAAATTATGCCCCTATACCAAATTTCAGAAAGATCTGTTGACTTATAAAAAACTATTATTTTTTAGAAAATTGTATTTTATTGTCAGGTAAACTACCCTTTTTGTTAATGATACGGAAAATTTATATTCAGAAAAGTTGTTTATAATAATAAATAATGGCCCTATAACAAATTTCAGAAAGCTCTGTCGACTTAGATTAAACCGCCATTTTTAATAAATGCAATTTGTTTAATCTGAAAAATAACGGTTTAATCTAAGTCGGAAGAACTTTCTGAAATTTTGTATAGTATCATAATTTCTTATTGTAAACAACTTTTCTTAATACAATTTTGCCGTATCATGAATAAAAAGGGTAGTTTACCCGACAATAAAATAAAATTTTCAAAAAATAAGTTTTTTATAAGTTGACAGATCTTTCTAAAATTTGGCATAGGGCCATAATTTATCATTATCACAAACTTTTTTTAATTAAATTTTGCCGTATCATAAACAAAACGGGTAGTTTACCTGAAAATAAAATAGTTTTCGCTTCCCTGTCAAGGCCTACTTGACTTTAAAAATCGAAGGTAAACTAAAAATAAGTTTCATGCCAGCAGGGCGGAATCCCAAAATATGAAATTCCAATTCGAAATTTTTGGTCAATCATACCTATTGTAAACTCAATCCGGGGACATACTGTATACTACGAAACGTGCTTTTTAGACATTTTAACTTACATGAATACCAAACTATTGAATTTGAATTTTTTGGAAGCAGAAAAATTTAATATGGTAATGATATATTGTTAAATGGGTTGTAAATGTACTACTACAGGAATTACTAGTTTTTGAGCACCTGTTAGTGATGCACGCTCACTCTGACTAAAATAATTATATTATGTTCGGCCCTAGACCTGTTAGTAGTAGAATAATTTTTTATATGGTTAATATTTACTGCAAAACGTGCCTTTTAGACGTTCTAACTTACATGAATATCAAACTATTGAATTTAATTTTTTTGGAAGCAGAAAAATTTAATATGGTAATGATATATTGTTAAATGAGTTATGAATGTACTAATACAAGAATTACTACTACTGGAACCAATTCTAAGCCAGTTTTTGAGCACCTGTTAGTGATGCACGCTCACTCTCGCTAAAATAATTATACTATGTTCGGTCCTAGACCTGTTAGTAGTAGAATAATTTTTTATATGGTTAATATATATTACAAAACGTGCTTTTCAGACGTTTTAACGTACATGAACACCAAACTATTGAATTTAAATTTTTTGGAAGCAGAAAAATGTAATATAGTAATGATATATTGTTAAATGAGTTATGAATGTACTACTACACGAATTAGTACTACTGAAACCAATTCTAAGCCAGTTTTTGAGCACCTGTTAGTAATGCACGCTCACTCTCGCTAAAATAATTATACTATGTTCGGCCCTAGACCTGTTAGTAGTAAAATAATGTGTTATATGGTTAATATATATTACAAAACGTGCTTTTCAGACGTTTTAACGTACATGAATACCAAACTATTAAATTTAAATTTTTTGGAAACAGAAAAATGTAAAATGGTAATGATATATTGTTAAATGAGTTATGAATGTACTACTACACGAATTAGTACTACTGAAACCAATTCTAAGCCAG
Source organism: Agriotes lineatus (assembly GCA_940337035.1). Taxonomy (NCBI): domain Eukaryota; kingdom Metazoa; phylum Arthropoda; class Insecta; order Coleoptera; family Elateridae; genus Agriotes; species Agriotes lineatus. Next base: position 72,528 of record CALNHX010005087.1, read on the forward strand.
TTTTTGAGCACCTGTTAGTAATGCACGTTCACTCTCGCTAAAATAATTATACTATGTTCGGCCCTAGACCTGTTAGTAGTAGAATAATTTTTTATATGGTTAATATATATTACAAAACGTGCTTTTCAGACGTTTTAACGTACATGAATACCAAACTGTTGAATTTAAATTTTTTGGAAGCAGAAAAATGTAATATGGTAATGATATATTGTTAAATGAGTTATGAATGTGTAGCATCCGCCCCTGCTTATAGGGGTTGTACTATTTATCTACCACGGGTTAGCTCATTAGATCGGAGATAGGTTCAAACGTTAGCTCAGATATACCATAAATAAGCAAAACACACTAACGGAGTATCCTGTATAACATTTATTTTATATATCTATCATACATGAGTAAGTATTCGTGTAATTCAAAATATTGCACAAGATTGACGATCGTATAAAAACGCGGCTTCCTGGTTCAGGCGGAGACGGATTCTACGGACGGTAGCGGCTTCCTGGTTGTAGCGGGCGTGACCCCGTGCGCGATTCGTTCGAGGACGTCGTGGTCGGCCGGACCGCTACTTCGTTGCTCTTCGGGACGAGCGCAACGGCACAGCGCAGTCTGTCAAATTTGCCGGTTTGCGGTTTCTGGCTTCTGTAAACAAATAACAAATTAAAACTGCTAACGCGAGTTCTCACCCTATACGTGTAACTACAGTTCGGTGGTGAAATACTTCGAGGAATTCGCCGCACGCCGGGGCTTCGCTTGAAGAACGAAACTCCGAATCGGCGTGATTTTTGAGGTTAACAATCCTCGACACCTGCAAGTGAACTCTTTGGCGAAGCTATCAGTGCGGTCCGCAGAGTTCTCAAGCAAGACGGCCGCTGCAATTCTCAGGGATTAATTCAGGTAAATTCTACTTAGGTAGCTTGAAGCTTTTAATTCTGCTTGAATAGCAAGGCGGTGAATTTAAAATGCAAGGGAACTGGGATTTCAATGTTATGTTAGTTATTACTGGACTACAGGCGGTTTTCGTTGTAGAATATTTTACAAGGAAAGTATTGCTGAAGTGTCAGGCGTTCCTCACGAACCACTAACTTGAACTCAGCTTATTAGGAGGTTTCGGGAAAATATGGTTAAGTGTCAGGCGTTTCTCGCGAAACCACTAACTTGAACTCAGCTTATTAGGAAGTTTCGGGAAAATATGGTTAAGTGTCAGGCGTTTCTCGCGAAACCACTAACTTAAACTCAGCTTATGCGGAGGGTTAGAGGAAAGTATTGCTGAGTGTCAGACGTTTCTCGCGAAACCACTAACTTAAACTCAGCTTCGAAACGGATCCCCAGGTACTGGTAGAGTCAACGGAGGGACTCTCTGGACAGGGCAGGATGAAGGAAGGATCGGGAACTAGGTGTTTGCTGGAGGAGTATCAGGTATCTCTGGGAAATCTCTGGGGAATCTCTCTTGAAATACGCTCTGTAACTGGTTTTATAGGTCTTGAAATGCTGTTAGGTGGGGAGCAACGGCGCTCGTCATACCTTTGTTTGCGCTATTTTCACGGGCGGAACTTCGGTCGGCGCTATCTTATCTTGCTGGGACACGCCTGGTTCTTGATAACGCTAAAGGTCAGCGACGTTTAAATCAGCAAATATTATTTAATATTGAATTAATCGGATTCAAACGGGAGCTAGCGTTACAAATGTACTACTACACGAATTAGTACTACTGAAACCAATTCTAAGCCAGTTTTTGAGCACCTGTTAGTGATGCACGCTCACTCTCGCTAAAATAATTATACTATGTTCGGCCCTAGACCTGTTAGTAGTAGAATAATTTTTTATATGGTTAATATATATTGCAAAACGTGCTTTTAAGACGTTTTAACGTATATGAACACCAAACTATTGAATTTAAATTTTTTGGAAGCACAAAAATTTAATATGGTAATGATATATTGTTAAGTGGGTTATAAATGTACTACTACAAGAATTACTACTACTGGAACCAATTCTAAGCTAGTTTTTGAGCACCTGTTAGTTGATGCACGCTCACTCTGGCTAAAATATTTATATTATGTTCGGCCCTAGACCTGTTAGTAGTAGAATAATTTTTTATATGGTTAATATATATTACAAAACGTGCTTTTCAGACGTTTTAACGTACATGAATACCAAACTATTGAATTTAAATTTTTTGGAAGCAGAAAAATGTAATATGGTAATGCTATATTGTTAAATGAGTTATGAATGTACTACTACACGAATTAGTACTACTGAAACCAATTCTAAGCCAGTTTTTGAGCACCTGTTAGAGATGCACGCTCACTCTCGCTAAAATAATTATACTATGTTCTGCCCTGGACCTGTTAGTAGTAGAATAATTTTTTATATGGTTAATATATATTACAAAACGTGCTTTTCAGACGTTTTAACGTACATGAATACCAAACTATTGAATTTAAATTTTTTGGAAGCACAAAAATGTAATATGGTGATGATATATTGTTAAATGAGTTATGAATGTACTACTACACGAATTAGTACTACTGAAACCAATTCTAAGCCAGTTTTTGAGCACCTGTTAGTGATGCACGCTCACTCTCGCTAAAATAATTATACTATGTTCTGCCCTGGACCTGTTAGTAGTAGAATAATTTTTTATATGGTTAATATATATTACAAAACGTGCTTTTCAGACGTTTTAACGTACATGAATACCAAACTATTGAATTTAAATTTTTTGGAAGCACAAAAATGTAATATGGTGATGATATATTGTTAAATGAGTTATGAATGTACTACTACACGAATTAGTACTACTGAAACCAATTCTAATCCAGTTGTTGAGCACCTGTTAGTGATGCACGCTCACTCTCGCTAAGATAATTATACTATGTTTGGCCCTAGACCTGTTAGTAGTAGAATAATTTTTTATATGGTTAATATATATTACAAAACGTGCTTTTCAGATGTTTTAACGTACATGAATACCAAACTATTGAATTTAAATTTATTGGAAGCAGAAAAATGTAATATGGTAATGATATATTGTTAAATGAGTTATGAATGTACTACTACACGAATTAGTACTACTGGAACCAATTCTAAGCCAGTTTTTGAGCACCTGTTAGTGATGCACGCTCACTCTCGCTAAAATAATTATACTATGTTCTGCCCTGGACCTGTTAGTAGTAGAATAATTTTTTATATGGTTAATATATATTACAAAACGTGCTTTTCAGACGTTTTAACGTACATGAATACCAAACTATTGAATTAAAATTTTTTGGAAGCACAAAAATGTAATATGGTGATGATATATTGTTAAATGAGTTATGAATGTACTACTACACGAATTAGTACTACTGAAACCAATTCTAATCCAGTTGTTGAGCACCTGTTAGTGATGCACGCTCACTCTCGCTAAAATAATTATACTATGTTCTGCCCTGGACCTGTTAGTAGTAGAATAATTTTTTATATGGTTAATATATATTACAAAACGTGCTTTTCAGACGTTTTAACGTACATGAATACCAAACTATTGAATTTAAATTTATTGGAAGCAGAAAAATGTAATATGGTAATGATATATTGTTAAATGAGTTATGAATGTACTACTACACGAATTAGTACTACTGGAACCAATTCTAAGCCAGTTTTTGAGCACCTGTTAGTGATGCACGCTCACTCTCGCTAAAATAATTATACTATGTTCTGCCCTGGACCTGTTAGTAGTAGAATAATTTTTTATATGGTTAATATATATTACAAAACGTGCTTTTCAGACATTTTAACGTGTCTGAATACCAAACTATTCAATTTGAATTTTTTTGAAGCAGACGAATTTAATATGGTAATGATATATTGTTAAATGAGTTGAAAATATAGTACTACAGGAATTATTACTACTGTAACCAATTCTAAGTAAGTCTTTGAGCACCTGTTAGTGATGCACACTCACTCGCTAAAATAATTATACTATGATCGGCCCTAGACCTGTTAGTAGTAGAATAATTTTTTATATGGTTAATATACCGGGTGCTGACTTGCGCGACGCACCATAGAAATTTGCATACTAAATTCTTTATGTTCAATTATTTGCTCCCCTAATTATTTTAGAGCTAAAGTGTAAATACATTTTTTGTAGAGAAAAAAATACTGTATTCATTCATACTGTTGCCAACAATTTTTTATTTTCCGGAACCGAAGGAATGCAAAAAACAAACTAGCATTTTCACAAAAATCAGTGATGCCATGGAATTATTGAAACAAGCCAATGCCAACGCAAATGCGTGCGGCGCCGGCGCGACAATTTGTGCTGTTTGTTTGTTTGTTATTGATGTTTGACGTTTATAATAATTCATTATTAATTATGTTCTGCTTAATGTCTCTAAGGTACCTAGACCTTGTCCATAACAAAAATGGTTTTACGAGTATGGTGGACGTTCGTTAAGTAAGCTCCTTGTTTTGTAAAATAACCGTATCGGCAAATTCCAAGCAGTACAACCATTAATAGACTGATTCATTTTAAGTTTAAGTCTACAGGCACGTTGTTAAATAATTGTAGATGCAATAATGAGGTTCAGAAATTACACCAAAACGAGAAAAACGACAATACGTTCAATCTTTTGACGGCAGTGACTGGATTATCGCCCCGCACGCACTTGCGTTGGCATTGGCTTGTTTCAATAATTCCATGGCATCACTGATTTTTGTGAAAATGCTAGATTGATTTTTTGCATTCCTTCGGTTCTGGAAAATGAAAAATTGATAGCAACAGTATGAATGGATGCAGTATTTTTTTCTCTACAAAAAATTTATTTACACTTTAGCTCTAAAATAATTAGGGGAGCAAATAATTGAACATAAAGAATTTACTATGCAAATTCCTATGGTGCGTCGCGCAAGTCAGCACCCGGTATATTACAAAACGTGCTTTTAAGACGTTTTAACGTATATGAACATCAAACTATTGAATTTAAATTTTTTGGATACAGAAAAATTTAATATGGTAATGATATATTGTTAAGTGGGTTGTAAATGTACTACTACAAGAATTACTACTATTGGAACCAATCCTAAGCCAGTTTTTGGGCACATGTTAGTGATGCACGCACCACTCTGGCTAAAATTATTATATTATGTTCGGCCCTATCCCTGTTACTAATAGAATAATTTTTTATATGGTTAATATTTACTGCAAACCGTGCTTTTAAGACGTTTTAACGTACATGAATACCAAACTATTGAATTAAAATTTTTTGGAAGCAGAAAAATTTAATATGGTAATCATATATTGTTAAATGAGTTATGAATGTACTACATGAATAATTTTTTATATGGTTAATATTTACTGCAAACCGTGCTTTTAAGACGTTTTAACGTACATGAATACCAAACTATTGAATTAAAATTTTTTGGAAGCAGAAACATTTAATATGGTAATGATATATTGTTAAATGAGTTATGAATGTACTACTACACGAATTAGTACTACTGAAACCAATTCTAAGCCAGTTTTTGAGCACCTGTTAGAGATGCACGCTGACTCTCGCTAAAATAATTATACTATGTTCGGCCCTAGACCTGTTAGTAGTAGAATAATTTTTTATATGGTTAATATATATTGCAAAACGTGCTTTTCAGACGTTTTAACGTACATGAACACCAAACTATTGAATTTAAAATTTTTGGAAGCAGAAAAATGTAATATGGTAATGATATATTGTTAAATGAGTTATGAATGTACTACTACACGAATTAGTACTACTGAAACCAATTCTAAACCAGTTTTTGAGCACCTGTTAGTGATGCACGCTCACTCTCGCTAAAATAATTATACTATGTTCGGCCCTAGACCTGTTAGTAGTAGAATAATTTTTTATATGGTTAATATATATTACAAAACGTGCTTTTCAGACGTTTTAACGTACATGAACACCAAACTATTGAATTTAAAATTTTTGGAAGCAGAAAAATGTAATATGGTAATGATATATTGTTAAATGAGTTATGAATGTACTACTACACGAATTAGTACTACTGAAACCAATTCTAAACCAGTTTTTGAGCACCTGTTAGTGATGCACGCTGACTCTCGCTAAAATAATTATACTATGTTCGGCCCTAGACCTGTTAGTAGTAGAATAATTTTTTATATGGTTAATATATATTACAAAACGTGCTTTTCAGACGTTTTAACGTACATGAACACCAAAATATTGAATTTAAATTTTTTGGAACCAGAAAAATATAATATGGTAATGATTCATTGTTAAGTGAGTTATAATTGTACTACTGCAAAAATTACTATACTGGAACCAATTCTAAGCTAGTTTTTTAGCACCTGTTAGTGATGCACCCTCACTCTAGCTAAAATAATTCTATTATGTTCGGCCCTAGACCGGTTAGTAGTAGAATAATTTTTATATGGTTAATATATATTACAAAACGTGCTTTTCAGACATTTTAACGTGTCTGAATACCAAACTATTCAATTTGAATTTTTTGGAAGCAGACAAATTTAATATGGTAATGATTGATGTATTGTTAAATGAGGTATGAATGTACTACTACACGAATTAGTACTACTGAAACCAATTCTAAGCCAGTCTTTGAGCACCTGTTAGTGATGCACGCTCACTCTGGCTAAAATAATTATTATATGGTCGGCCCTAGACCTGTTAGTAGTAGAATAATTTTTTATATGGTTAATATTTACTGCAAAACGTGCTTTTAAGACGTTTTAACGTATATGAACACCAAACTATTGAATTTAAATTTTTTGGAAGCAGAAAAATTTAATATGGTAATGATATATTGTTAAGTGGGTTATAAATGTACTACAACAAGAATTACGACTACTGGAACCAATTCTAAGCTAGTTTTTGAGCACCTGTTAGTGATGCACGCTCACTCTGGCTAAAATAATTCTATTATGTTCGGCCCTAGACCGGTTAGTAGTAGAATAATTTTTTATATGGTTAATATATATTACAAAACGTGCTTTTCAGACGTTTTAACGTACATGAATACCAAACTATTGAATTTAAATTTTTTGGAAGCAGAAAAATGTAATATGGTAATGATATATTGTTAAATGAGTTATGAATGTACTACTACACGAATTAGTACTACTGAAACCAATTCTAAGGCAGTTTTTAAGCACCTGTTAGAGATGCACGCTCACTCTCGTTAAACTAATTATACTATGTTCGGCCCTAGACCTGTTAGTAGTAAAATAATTTTTTATATGGTTAATATATATTACAAAACGTACTTTTCAGACGTTTTAACGTACATGAACACTAAACTATTGAATTTAAATTTTTTGGAAGCAGAAAAATTTAATATGGTAATGATATATTGTTCAATGAGTTATAAATGTACTACTACACGAATTAGTACTATTGAAACCAATTCTAAGCCAGTTTTTGAGCACCTGTTAGTGATGCACGCTCACTCTTGCTAAAATAATTATACTATGTTCGGCCCTAGACCTGTTAGTAGTAGAATAATTTTTTATATGGTTAATATATATTACAAAACGTGCTTTTCAGACGTTTTAACGTACATGAACACCAAACTATTGAATTTAAATTTTTTGGAAGCAGAAAAATTTAATATGGTTATGATTCATTGTTAAGTGAGTTATAATTGTACTGCTGCAATAATTACTATACTGGAACCAATTCTAAGCTAGTTTTTGAGCACCTGTTAGTGATGCACCCTCACTCTAGCTAAAATAATTCTATTATGTTCGGCCCTAGACCGGTTAGTAGTAGAATAATTTTTATATGGTTAATATATATTACAAAACGTGCTTTTCAGACATTTTAACGTGTCTGAATACCAAACTATTCAATTTGAATTTTTTGGAAGCAGACAAATTTAATATGGTAATGATATATTGTTAAATGAGTTATGAATGTACTACTACACGAATTAGTACTACTGAAACCAATTCTAAGCCAGTCTTTGAGCACCTGTTAGTGATGCACTCTCACTCTGGCTAAAATAATTATTATATGTTCGGCCCTAGACCTGTTAGTAGTAGAATAATTTTTTATATGGTTAATATATATTACAAAACGTGCTTTTCAGACGTTTTAACGTACATGAACACCAAACTATTGAATTTAAATTTTTTGGAAGCAGAAAAATTTTATATGGTAATGATATATTGTTAAATGAGTTTAGAATGTACTACTACACGAATTAGTACTACTGAAACCAATTCTAAGCCAGTCTTTGAGCACCTGTTAGTGATGCACGCTCACTCTGGCTAAAATAATTATTATATGTTCGGCCCTAGACCGGTTAGTAGTAGAATAATTTTTTATATGGTTAATATATATTACAAAACGTGCTTTTCAGACGTTTTAACGTACATGAACACCAAACTATTGAATTTAAATTTTCTGGAAACAAAAAAATTTAATATGGTAATGATTCATTGTTAAGTGAGTTATAATTGTACTACTGCAAGAATTACTATACTGGAACCAATTCTAAGCTAGTTTTTGAGCACCTGTTAGTGATGCACCCTCACTCTAGCTAAAATAATTCTATTATGTTCGGCCCTAGACCGGTTAGTAGTAGAATAATTTTTATATGGTTAATATATATTACAAAACGTGCTTTTCAGACATTTTAACGTGTCTGAATAACAAACTATTCAATTTGAATTTTTTGGAAGCAGACAAATTTAATATGGTAATGATATATTGTTAAATGAGTTATGAATGTACTACTACACGAATTAGTACTACTGAAACCAATTCTAAGCCAGTCTTTGAGCACCTGTTAGTGATGCACGCTCACTCTGGCTAAAATAATTATTATATGGTCGGCCCTAGACCTGTTAGTAGTAGAATAATTTTTTTATATGGTTAATATTTACTGCAAAACGTGCTTTTAAGACGTTTTAACGTATATGAACACCAAACTATTGAATTTAAATTTTTTGGAAGCAGAAAAATTTAATATGGTAATGATATATTGTTAAGTGGGTTATAAATGTACTACAACAAGAATTACGACTACTGGAACCAATTCTAAGCTAGTTTTTGAGCACCTGTTAGTGATGCACGCTCACTCTGGCTAAAATAATTCTATTATGTTCGGCCCTAGACCGGTTAGTAGTAGAATAATTTTTTATATGGTTAATATATATTACAAAACGTGCTTTTCAGACGTTTTAACGTACATGAATACCAAACTATTGAATTTAAATTTTTTGGAAGCAGAAAAATGTAATATGGTAATGATATATTGTTAAATGAGTTATGAATGTACTACTACACGAATTAGTACTACTGAAACCAATTCTAAGGCAGTTTTTAAGCACCTGTTAGAGATGCACGCTCACTCTCGTTAAACTAATTATACTATGTTCGGCCCTAGACCTGTTAGTAGTAAAATAATTTTTTATATGGTTAATATATATTACAAAACGTACTTTTCAGACGTTTTAACGTACATGAACACTAAACTATTGAATTTAAATTTTTTGGAAGCAGAAAAATTTAATATGGTAATGATATATTGTTCAATGAGTTATAAATGTACTACTACACGAATTAGTACTATTGAAACCAATTCTAAGCCAGTTTTTGAGCACCTGTTAGTGATGCACGCTCACTCTTGCTAAAATAATTATACTATGTTCGGCCCTAGACCTGTTAGTAGTAGAATAATTTTTTATATGGTTAATATATATTACAAAACGTGCTTTTCAGACGTTTTAACGTACATGAACACCAAACTATTGAATTTAAATTTTTTGGAAGCAGAAAAATTTAATATGGTTATGATTCATTGTTAAGTGAGTTATAATTGTACTGCTGCAATAATTACTATACTGGAACCAATTCTAAGCTAGTTTTTGAGCACCTGTTAGTGATGCACCCTCACTCTAGCTAAAATAATTCTATTATGTTCGGCCCTAGACCGGTTAGTAGTAGAATAATTTTTATATGGTTAATATATATTACAAAACGTGCTTTTCAGACATTTTAACGTGTCTGAATACCAAACTATTCAATTTGAATTTTTTGGAAGCAGACAAATTTAATATGGTAATGATATATTGTTAAATGAGTTATGAATGTACTACTACACGAATTAGTACTACTGAAACCAATTCTAAGCCAGTCTTTGAGCACCTGTTAGTGATGCACTCTCACTCTGGCTAAAATAATTATTATATGTTCGGCCCTAGACCTGTTAGTAGTAGAATAATTTTTTATATGGTTAATATATATTACAAAACGTGCTTTTCAGACGTTTTAACGTACATGAACACCAAACTATTGAATTTAAATTTTTTGGAAGCAGAAAAATTTTATATGGTAACGATATATTGTTAAATGAGTTTAGAATGTACTACTACACGAATTAGTACTACTGAAACCAATTCTAAGCCAGTCTTTGAGCACCTGTTAGTGATGCACGCTCACTCTGGCTAAAATAATTATTATATGTTCGGCCCTAGACCGGTTAGTAGTAGAATAATTTTTTATATGGTTAATATATATTACAAAACGTGCTTTTCAGACGTTTTAACGTACATGAACACCAAACTATTGAATTTAAATTTTCTGGAAACAAAAAAATTTAATATGGTAATGATTCATTGTTAAGTGAGTTATAATTGTACTACTGCAAGAATTACTATACTGGAACCAATTCTAAGCTAGTTTTTGAGCACCTGTTAGTGATGCACCCTCACTCTAGCTAAAATAATTCTATTATGTTCGGCCCTAGACCGGTTAGTAGTAGAATAATTTTTATATGGTTAATATATATTACAAAACGTGCTTTTCAGACATTTTAACGTGTCTGAATAACAAACTATTCAATTTGAATTTTTTGGAAGCAGACAAATTTAATATGGTAATGATATATTGTTAAATGAGTTATGAATGTACTACTACACGAATTAGTACTACTGAAACCAATTCTAAGCCAGTCTTTGAGCACCTGTTAGTGATGCACGCTCACTCTGGCTAAAATAATTATTATATGGTCGGCCCTAGACCTGTTAGTAGTAGAATAATTTTTTTATATGGTTAATATTTACTGCAAAACGTGCTTTTAAGACGTTTTAACGTATATGAACACCAAACTATTGAATTTAAATTTTTTGGAAGCAGAAAAATTTAATATGGTAATGATATATTGTTAAGTGGGTTATAAATGTACTACTACAAGAATTACTACTACTGGAACCAATTCTAAACTAGTTTTTGAGCACCTGTTAGTGATGCACGCTCACTCTGGCTAAAATAATTCTATTATGTTCGGCCCTAGACCGGTTAGTAGTAGAATAATTTTTTATATGGTTAATATATATTACAAAACGTGCTTTTCAGACGTTTTAACGTACATGAATACCAAACTATTGAATTTAAATTTTTTGCAAGCAGAAAAATGTAATATGGTAATGATATATTGTTAAATGAGTTATGAATGTACTACTACACGAATTAGTACTACTGAAACCAATTCTAAGCCAGTTTTTGAGCACCTGTTAGTGATGCACGCTCACTCTCGCTAAAATAATTATACTATGTTCGGCCCTAGACCTGTTAGTAGTAAAATAATTTTTTATATGGTTAATATATATTACAAAACGTGCTTTTCAGACTTTTAACGTGTCTGAATACCAAACTATTCAATTTGAATTTTTTGGAAGCAGACAAATTTAATATGGTAATGATATATTGTTAAATGAGTTATGAATGTACTACTACACGAATTAGTACTACTAAAACCAATTCTAAGCCAGTCTTTGAGCACCTGTTAGTGATGCACGCTCACTCTGGCTAAAATAATTATTATATGGTCGGCCCTAGACCTGTTAGTAGTAGAATAATTTTTTTATATGGTTAATATTTACTGCAAAACGTGCTTTTAAGACGTTTTAACGTATATGAACACCAAACTATTGAATTTAAATTTTTTGGGAGCAGAGAAATTTAATATGGTAATGATATATTGTTAAGTGGGTTATAAATCTACTACTACAAGAATTACTACTACTGGAACCAATTCTAAGCTAGTTTTTGAGCACCTGTTAGTGATGCACGCTCACTCTGGCTAAAATAATTCTATTATGTTCGGCCCTAGACCGGTTAGTAGCAGAATAATTTTTTATATGGTTAATATATATTACAAAACGTGCTTTTCAGACGTTTTAACGTACATGAATACCAAACTATTGAATTTAAATTTTTTGGAAGCAGAAAAATGTAATATGGTAATGATATATTGTTAAATGAGTTATGAATGTACTACTACACGAATTAGTACTACTGAAACCAATTCTAAGCCAGTTTTTGAGCACCTGTTAGAGATGCACGCTCACTCTCGCTAAAATAATTATACTATGTTCGGCCCTAGACCTGTTAGTAGTAAAATAATTTTTATATGGTTAATATATATTACAAAACGTGCTTTTAAGACATTTTAACGTGTCTGAATACCAAACTATTCAATTTGAATTTTTTTGAAGCAGACAAATTTAATATGGTAATGATATATTGTTAAATGAGTTGAAAATATAGTACTACAGGAATTATTACTACTGTAACCAATTCTAAGTAAGTTTTTGAGCACTTGTTAGTGATGCACGCTTACTCTGGCTAAAATAATTATACTATGATGGGCCCTAGACCTGTTAGTAGTAGAATAATTTTTTATATGGTTAATATTTACTGCACAACGTGCTTTTAAGACGTTTTAACGTATATGAACACCAAACTATTGAATTTAAATTTTTTGGAAGAAGAAAAATTTAATATGGTAATGATATATTGTTAATTGGGTTATAAATGTACTACTACAAGAATTACTACTACTGGAACCAATTCTAAGCTCGTTTTTGAGCACCTGCTAGTGATGCACGCTCACTCTGGCTAAAATAATTCTATTATGTTCGGCCCTAGACCGGTTAGTAGTAGAATAAATTTTTATATGGTTTATATTTACTGCAAAACGTGCTTTTCAGACGTTTTAACGTACATCAATACCAAACTATTAAATTTGAATTTTTTGGAAACAGACAAATTTAATATGGTAATGATAAATTGTTAAATGTGTTATGAATGTACTACTACACGAAGTAGTACTACTGAAACCAATTCTAAGCCAGTTTTTGAGCACCTGTTAGTAATGCACACTCACTCTCGCTAAAATAATTATACTATGATGGGCCCTAGACCTGTTAGTAGTAGAATAATTTTTTATATGGTTTATATTTACTGCAAAACGTGCTTTTCAGACGTTTTAACGTACATCAATACCAAACTATTAAATTTGAATTTTTTGGAAGCAGACAAATTTAATATGGTAGTGATATATTGTTAAGTGGTTCTAAATGTGCTACTACAAGAATTACTACTACTGGAACCAATTCTAAGCTAGTTTTTGAGCACCTGTTAGTGATGCACGCTCACTCTGGCTAAAATAATTATATTATGGTCGGCCCTAGACCTGTTAGTAGTAGAATAATTTTTTATATGGTTTATATTTACTGCAAAACGTGCTTTTCAGACGTTTTAACGTACATGAATACCAAACTATTAAATTTAAATTTTTTGGAAGCAGAAAAGTGTAATATGGTAATGATATATTGTTAAATGAGTTATGAATGTACTACTACACGAAGTAGTACTACTGAAACGAATTCTAAGCCAGTTTTTGAGCACCTGTTAGTGATGCACACTCACTCTCGCTAAAATAATTATACTATGATCGGCCCTAGACCTGTTAGTAGTAGAATAATTTTTTATATGGTTAATATATATTACAAAACGTGCTTTTAAGACGTTTTAACGTATATGAACACCAAACTATTGAATTTAAATTTTTTGGATGCAGAAAAATTTAATATGGTAATGATATATTGTTAAGTGGGTTGTAAATGTACTACTAGAAGAATTACTACTATTGGAACCAATCCTAAGCCAGTTTTTGGGCACATGTTAGTGATGCACGGACCACTCTGGCTAAAATTATTATATTATGTTCGGCCCTAGACCTGTTAGTAGTAGAATAATTTTTTATATGGTTAATATATATTACAAAACGTGCTTTTCAGACGTTTTAACGTACATGAACACCAAACTATTGAATTTAAAATTTTTGGAAGCAGAAAAATGTAATACGGTAATGATATATTGTTAAATGAGTTATGAATGTACTACTACACGAATTAGTACTATTGAAACCAATTTTAAGCCAGTTTTTGAGCACCTGTTAGTGATGCACGCTCACTCTCGCTAAAATAATTATACTATGTTCGGCCCTAGACCTGTTAGTAGTAGAATAATTTTTTATATGGTTAATATATATTACAAAACGTGCTTTTAAGACGTTTTAACGTATATGAACACCAAACTATTGAATTTACATTTTTTGGAAGCAGAAAAATTTAATATGGTAATGATATATTGTTAAATGAGTTATGAATGTACTACTACACGAATTAGTACTACTGAAACCAATTCTAAGCCAGTTTTTGAGCACCTGTTAGTGATGCACGCTCACTCTCGCTAAAATAATTATACTATGTTCGGCCCTAGACCTGTTAGTAGTAGAATAATTTTTTATATGGTTAATATATATTACAAAACGTGCTTTTTAGACGTTTTAACGTACATGAACACCAAACTATTGAATTTAAATTTTTTGGAAGCAGAAAAATTTAATATGGTAATGATTCATTGTTAAGTGAGTTATAATTGTACTACTGCAAGAATTACTATACTGGAACCAATTCTAAGCTAGTTTTTGAGCACCTGTTAGTGATGCACCCTCACTCTAGCTAAAATAATTCTATTATGTTCGGGCCTAGACCGGTTAGTAGTAGAATAATTTTTATATGGTTAATATATATTACAAAACGTGGTTTTCAGACATTTTAACGTGTCTGAATACCAAACTATTCAATTTGAATTTTTTGGAAGCAGACAAATTTAATATGGTAATGATAAATTGTTAAATGAGTTATGAATGTACTACTACACGAATTAGTACTACTGAAACCAATTCTAAGCCAGTCTTTGAGCACCTGTTAGTGATGCACGCTCACTCTTGCTAAAATAATTATTATATGGTAGGCCCTAGACCTGTTAGTAGTAGAATAATTCTTTATATGATTAATATTTACTGCAAAACGTGCTTTTAAGACGTTTTAACGTATATGAACACCAAACTATTGAATTTAAATTTTTTGGGAGCAGAAAAATTTAATATGGTAATGATATATTGTTAAGTGAGTTATAAATGTACTACTACAAGAATTACTACTACCGGAACCAATTCTAAGCTAGTTTTTGAGCACCTGTTAGTGATGCACGCTCACTCTGGCTAAAATAATTCTATTATGTTCGGCCCTAGACCGGTTAGTAGTAGAATAATTTTTTATATGGTTAATATATATTACAAAACGTGCTTTTCAGACATTTTAACGTGTCTGAATACCAAACTATTCAATTTGAATTTTTTGAAGCAGACAAATTTAATATGGTAATGATATATTGTTAAATGAGTTGAAAATATAGTGCTACAGGAATTATTACTACTGTAACCAATTCTAAGTCAGTTTTTGTGCACTTGTTAGTGATGCACGCTTAGTCTGGCTAAAATAAATTAATTATCTTCGGAACTAGACCTGTTAGTAGTAGAATAATTTTTTATATGGTTTATATTTACTGCAAAACGTGCTCTTCAGACGTTTTAACGTACATGAATACCAAACTATTGAATTTAAATTTTGTGGAATCAGAAAAATTTAATATGGTAATGATATATTGTTAAGTGGTTGTAAATGTGCTACTACAAGAATTACTACTACTGGAACCAATTCTTAGTTAGTTTTTGAGCACCTGTTAATGATGCACGCTCACTCTGGCTAAAATAATTATATTATGTTCGGCCCTAGACCTGTTAGTAGTAGAATAATTTTTTATATGGTTTATATTTACTGCAAAACGTGCTTTTCAGACGTTTTAACGTACATGAATACCAAACTATTAAATTTAAATTTTTTGGAAGCAGAAAAGTGTAATATTGTAATGATATATTGTTAAATGAGTTAAGAATGTACTACTACACGAAGTAGTACTACTGAAACCAATTCTAAGCCAGTTTTTGAGCACCTGTTAGTGATGCACGCTCACTCTGGCTAAAATAATTATATTATGTTCGGCCCTAGACCTGTTAGTAAAAGAATAATTTTTTAAATGGTTAATATATATTACAAAACGTGCTTTTCAGACGTTTTAACGTACATGAACACCAAACTATTGAATTTAAATTTTTTGGAAGCAGAAAAATGTAATATGGTAATGATATATTGTTAAATGAGTTATGAATGTACTACTACACGAATTAACACTACTGAACCCAATTCTAAGCCAGTTTTTCAGCACCTGTTAGTGATGCACGCTCACTCTGGCTAAAATTATTATATTATGATCGGCCCTAGACCTGTTAGTAATAGAATAATTTTTTATATGGTTAATATTTACTGCAAAACGTGCTTTTAAGACGTTTTAACGTATATGAACACCAAACTATTGAATTTAAATTTTTTGGAAGCAGACAAATTTAATATGGTAATGATATATTGTTAAGTGGGTAATAAATGTAGTACTACAAGAATTACTACTACTGGAACCAATTCAAAGCCAGTTTTTGAGCACCTGTTAGTGATGCACGCTCACTCTGGCTAAAATAATTATATTATGTTCGGCCCTAGACCGGTTAGTAGTAGAATAATTTTTTGTATGGTTAATATATATTACAAAACGTGCTTTTAAGACGTTTTAACGTATATGAACACCAAACTATTGAATTTAAAATTTTTGGAAGCAGAAAAATGTAATATGGTAATGATATATTGTTAAATGAGTTATGAATGTACTACTACACGAACTAGTACTACTGAAACCAATTCTAAGCCAGTTTTTGAGCACCTGTTAGTGATGCACGCTCACTCTCGCTAAAATAATTATACTATGTTCGGCCCTAGACCTGTTAGTAGTAGAATAATTTTTTATATGGTTAATATATATTACAAAACGTGTTTTTCAGACGTTTTAACGTACATGAACACCAAACTATTGAATTTAAATTTTTTGGAAGCAGAAAAATGTAATATGGTAATGATATATTGTTAAATGAGTTATGAATGTACTACTACACGAATTAACACTACTGAACCCAATTCTAAGCCAGTTTTTCAGCACCTGTTAGTGATGCACGCTCACTCTGGCTAAAATTATTATATTATGATCGGCCCTAGACCTGTTAGTAATAGAATAATTTTTTATATGGTTAATATTTACTGCAAAACGTGCTTTTAAGACGTTTTAACGTATATGAACACCAAACTATTGAATTTAAATTTTTTGGAAGCAGACAAATTTAATATGGTAATGATATATTGTTAAGTGGGTAATAAATGTAGTACTACAAGAATTACTACTACTGGAACCAATTCAAAGCCAGTTTTTGAGCACCTGTTAGTGATGCACGCTCACTCTGGCTAAAATAATTATATTATGTTCGGCCCTAGACCTGTTAGTAGTAGAATAATTTTTTATATGGTTAATATATATTACAAAACGTGCTTTTCAGACGTTTTAACGTACATGAACACCAAACTATTGAATTTAAAATTTTTGGAAGCAGAAAAATGTAATACGGTAATGATATATTGTTAAATGAGTTATGAATGTACTACTACACGAATTAGTACTATTGAAACCAATTTTAAGCCAGTTTTTGAGCACCTGTTAGTGATGCACGCTCACTCTCGCTAAAATAATTATACTATGTTCGGCCCTAGACCTGTTAGTAGTAGAATAATTTTTTATATGGTTAATATATATTACAAAACGTGCTTTTAAGACGTTTTAACGTATATGAACACCAAACTATTGAATTTACATTTTTTGGAAGCAGAAAAATTTAATATGGTAATGATATATTGTTAAATGAGTTATGAATGTACTACTACACGAATTAGTACTACTGAAACCAATTCTAAGCCAGTTTTTGAGCACCTGTTAGTGATGCACGCTCACTCTCGCTAAAATAATTATACTATGTTCGGCCCTAGACCTGTTAGTAGTAGAATAATTTTTTATATGGTTAATATATATTACAAAACGTGCTTTTTAGACGTTTTAACGTACATGAACACCAAACTATTGAATTTAAATTTTTTGGAAGCAGAAAAATTTAATATGGTAATGATTCATTGTTAAGTGAGTTATAATTGTACTACTGCAAGAATTACTATACTGGAACCAATTCTAAGCTAGTTTTTGAGCACCTGTTAGTGATGCACCCTCACTCTAGCTAAAATAATTCTATTATGTTCGGGCCTAGACCGGTTAGTAGTAGAATAATTTTTATATGGTTAATATATATTACAAAACGTGGTTTTCAGACATTTTAACGTGTCTGAATTACGGGTGCTGATAAGGAAGAATGGGAAGAAGCTATATTGTCTGAAATAAAAAATCTAATAAAAAATGATACCTGGGATGTTGTGAATAAGCCTATCGATGGGAAGGTAGTTGGTTGCAGAACAATACTTCGTAACAAATATGCCGCCGATGGAACTTTAGACCGACGTAAAGCAAGGGTAGTCGCGCAAGGTTTTACTCAGCGACCAGGTATTGATTTCAACCAAACTTTCGCACCAGTAGCACGGTTGAGTTCACTGAGATTGTTAATGGCTTTAGCTGTACGATTTAACATGAAGATATCGCAGTTGGATGTAACCTGCGCATATCTAAATGCAAAAATGGACACTGAAGTTTACATGGAAAAGCCAGCATTACTTGAAAAAATGTTAGGCCGAATCGTAAATGAAGAAGACAACAAGGTTCTTGTAAATAAGGCAAAGATCATGTTAAAGAAGCTACAGGGAGGAAACACAGTATGTCGACTCCAGAAGGCCTTGTACGGCTTGCGACAAGCGGGACGACAATGGAATTTTGAGATTGACAAAGCGATTCGTAATATAGGACTCGTTCCGACGAATGCTGATCCTTGTGTTTATGTCGACAAGAACACGAGAACATTTGTTCTTATTTTTGTGGACGATATTCTGATATTTTTCGACAACAGAAACCGAGAGCTGGAAATCAAAAATGCATTATTCAAGGCTTTTGATATAAAAGATCTTGGTGAATCGAAGTACTGTCTGGGTATTCAGATACAGCAAGGCAAGGAGGAGTTAAGCTTGTCTCAAGCCGGATACATTCAAGACATCTTGAAGAGATACGGTATGAGTGACTCCAAGCCGGTTTGCACCCCACTCGCAGTCGGATTAAAATTGATCAAACAAAATTCCGAACATGAAGACGAAGAGACAGTTTATCCATTCAGAGAACTTATAGGTGCTCTCACGTATGTTGCTGTAGGCACACGACCTGATATAGCATATGCAGTAAGTGCACTAAGTCAATTTAATAATTGCTTCGGTAGAGAACATTGGACAGCCGCCAAAAGAGTTCTTAGATACTTGAAAGGTACCATACATCAAAAGCTCGTCTATAGGAAGAATAACGATGCTTTAACCTGCTATGTCGACGCAGATTGGGCAAATTGCGTTATCGATAGAAAGTCTTACACTGGTTCAACCTTCGTTCTCTCCGATGCTGCTTTCTCCTGGGAATCCAGGAAACAGCGGACGGTGGCTCTTTCTTCCACCGAAGCTGAATACATGGCACTCAGCGATGCTTCGAAAGAGGCTGTATATCTGATTGGTTTCCTGAATGAGTTACGATTTGATTCCCTTGATAAAGTCGTTATTTTTAATGATAACCAAGGGGCAGGTAAATTGGCGACAAATCCTGTTCATCATTCAAGGTCAAAACACATAGACGTCAGATATCATTTCATCCGCAACGTGTTAAAGAAGTATCCAGTGGAGCTTGCGTATTTACCTACGGAGGAAATGATAGCCGACATCTTGACAAAACCTCTGAGTAAAGTAAAACACGATCGATGTGTAAATGGATTGGGACTCTATACACTTAACGTTCAAACAAACGCAAAACTTGAGGGGAGGTGTTAGAATTTACATTTCGCGTTGTTTGTGAACTTAGTTCTATAGTGTGCTAATAAAACTAATCATACGGTAGTTATAGTTACACATTAAATAACAACTCAGATGTTTATAAATATTGTGAATGCAATGATGTACCTTATCAGTATTAACATGTTTATTTTGTATCTGGAAATCTGTCTCCCCCTGCAACTCTAACAATAATTTTTTATATGGTTAATATATATTACAAAACGTGCTTTTAAGACGTTTTAACGTATATGAACACCAAACTATTGAATTTACATTTTTTGGAAGCAGAAAAATTTAATATGGTAATGATATATTGTTAAATGAGTTATGAATGTACTACTACACGAATTAGTACTACTGAAACCAATTCTAAGCCAGTTTTTGAGCAACTGTTAGAGATGCACGCTGACTCTCGCTAAAATAATTATACTATGTTCGGCCCTAGACCTGTTAGTAGTAGAATAATTTTTTATATGGTTAATATATATTACAAAACGTGCTTTTCAGACGTTTTAACGTACATGAACACCAAACTATTGAATTTAAAATTTTTGGAAGCAGAAAAATGTAATAAGGTAATGATATATTGTTAAATGAGTTATGAATGTACTACTACACAAATTAGTACTATTGAAACCAATTCTAAGCCAGTTTTTGAGCACCTGTTAGTGATGCACGCTCACTCTCGCTAAAATAATTATACTATGTTCTGCCCTAGACCTGTTAGTAGTAGAATAATTTTTTATATGGTTAATATATATTACAAAACGTGCTTTTCAGACGTTTTAACGTACATGAACACCAAACTATTAAATTTAAATTTTTTGGAAGCAGAAAAATTTAATATGGTAATGATTCATGGTTAAGTGAGTTATAATTGTACTACTGCAAGAATTACTATACTGGAACCAATTCTAAGCTAGTTTTTGAGCACCTGTTAGTGATGCACCCTCACTCTAGCTAAAATAATTCTATTATGTTCGGCCCTAGACCGGTTAGTAGTAGAATAATTTTTATATGGTTAATATATATTACAAAACGTGGTTTTCAGACATTTTAACGTGTCTGAATACCAAACTATTCAATTTGAATTTTTTGGAAGCAGACAAATTTAATATGGTAATGATAAATTGTTAAATGAGTTATGAATGTACTACTACACGAATTAGTACTACTGAAACCAATTCTAAGCCAGTCTTTGAGCACCTGTTAGTGATGCACGCTCACTCTGGCTAAAATAATTATTATATAGTCGGCCCTAGACCTGTTAGTAGTAGAATAATTCTTCATATGATTAATATTTATTGCAAAACGTGCTTTTAAGACGTTTTAACGTATATGAACACCAAACTATTGAATTTAAATTTTTTGGAAGCAGAAAAATTTAATATGGTAATGATATATTGTTAAGTGGGTTATAAATGTACTACTACAAGAATTACTACTACCGGAACCAATTCTAAGCTAGTTTTTGAGCACCTGTTAGTGATGCACCCTCACTCTAGCTAAAATAATTCTATTATGTTCGGCCCTAGACCGGTTAGTAGTAGAATAATTTTTATATGGTTAATATATATTACAAAACGTGGTTTTCAGACATTTTAACGTGTCTGAATACCAAACTATTCAATTTGAATTTTTTGGAAGCAGACAAATTTAATATGGTAATGATAAATTGTTAAATGAGTTATGAATGTACTACTACACGAATTAGTACTACTGAAACCAATTCTAAGCCAGTCTTTGAGCACCTGTTAGTGATGCACGCTCACTCTGGCTAAAATAATTATTATATAGTCGGCCCTAGACCTGTTAGTAGTAGAATAATTCTTTATATGATTAATATTTATTGCAAAACGTGCTTTTAAGACGTTTTAACGTATATGAACACCAAACTATTGAATTTAAATTTTTTGGAAGCAGAAAAATTTAATATGGTAATGATATATTGTTAAGTGGGTTATAAATGTACTACTACAAGAATTACTACTACCGGAACCAATTCTAAGCTAGTTTTTGAGCACCTGTTAGTGATGCACGCTCACTCTGGCTAAAATAATTCTATTATGTTCGGCCCTAGACCGGTTAGTAGTAGAATAATTTTTTATATGGTTAATATATATTACAAAACGTGCTTTTCAGACATTTTAACGTGTCTGAATACCAAACTATTCAATTTGATTTTTTTTGAAGCAGACAAATTTAATATGGTAATGATATATTGTTAAATGAGTTGAAAATATAGTGCTACAGGAATTATTACTACTGTAACCAATTCTAAGTCAGTTTTTGAGCACTTGTTAGTGATGCACGCTTACTCTGGCTAAAATAAATTAATTATCTTCGGAACTAGACCTGTTAGTAGTAGAATAATTTTTTATATGGTTTATATTTACTGCAAAACGTGCTCTTCAGACGTTTTAACGTACATGAATACCAAACTATTGAATTTAAATTTTGTGGAATCAGAAAAATTTAATATGGTAATGATATATTGTTAAGTGGTTGTAAATGTGCTACTACAAGAATTACTACTACTGGAACCAATTCTTAGCTAGTATTTGAGCACCTGTTAATGATGCACGCTCACTCTGGCTAAAATAATTATATTATGTTCGGCCCTAGACCTGTTAGTAGTAGAATATTTTTTTATATGGTTTATATTTACTGCAAAACGTGCTTTTCAGACGTTTTAACGTACATGAATACCAAACTATTAAATTTAAATTTTTTGGAAGCAGAAAAGTGTAATATGGTAATGATTCATTGTTAAGTGAGTTATAATTGTACTACTGCAAGAATTACTACTACTGGAACCAATTCTAAGCCAGTTTTTGAGCACCTGTTAGTGATGCACGCTCACTCTCGCTAAAATAATTATACTATGTTCGGCCCTAGACCTGTTAGTAGTAGAATAATTTTTTATATGGTTAATATATATTACAAAACGTGCTTTTCAGACGTTTTAACGTACATGAACACCAAACTATTGAATTTAAATTTTTTGGAAGCAGAAAAATGTAATATGGTAATGATTCATTGTTAAGTGAGTTATAATTGTACTACTGCAAGAATTACTATACTGGAACCAATTCTAAGCTAGTTTTTGAGCACCTGTTAGTGATGCACCCTCACTCTAGCTAAAATAATTCTATTATGTTCGGCCCTAGACCGGTTAGTAGTAGAATAATTTTTATATGGTTAATATATATTACAAAACGTGGTTTTCAGACATTTTAACGTGTCTGAATACCAAACTATTCAATTTGAATTTTTTGGAAGCAGACAAATTTAATATGGTAATGATAAATTGTTAAATGAGTTAAGAATGTACTACTACACGAAGTAGTACTACTGAAACCAATTCTAAGCCAGTTTTTGAGCACCTGTTAGTGATGCACGCTCACTCTCGCTAAAATAATTATACTATGTTCGGCCCTAGACCTGTTAGTAGAAGAATAATTTTTTATATGGTTAATATATATTACAAAACGTGCTTTTCAGACGTTTTAACGTACATGAACACCAAACCATTGAATTAAAATTTTTTGGAAGCAGAAAAATGTAATATGGTAATGATATATTGTTAAATGAGTTATGAATGTACTACTACACGAATTAACACTACTGAACACAATTCTAAGCCAGTTTTTCAGCACCTGTTAGTGATGCACGCGCACTCTGGCTAAAATTATTATATTATGATCGGCCCTAGACCTGTTAGTAATAGAATAATTTTTTATATGGTTAATATTTACTGCAAAACGTGCTTTTAAGACGTTTTAACGTATATGAACACCAAACTACTGAATTTAAATTTTTTGGAAGCAGAAAAATTTAATATGGTAATGATATATTGTTAAGTGGGTAATAAATGTAGTACTACAAGAATTACTACTACTGGAACCAATTCAAAGCCAGTTTTTGAGCACCTGTTAGTGATGCACGCTCACTCTGGCTAAAATAATTATATTATGTTCGGCCCTAGACCGGTTAGTAGTAGAATAATTTTTTATATGGTTAATATATATTACAAAACGTGCTTTTAAGACGTTTTAACGTATATGAACACCAAACTATTGAATTTAAAATTTTTGGAAGCAGAAAAATGTAATATGGTAATGATATATTGTTAAATGAGTTATGAATGTACTACTACACGAACTAGTACTACTGAAACCAATACTAAGCCAGTTTTTGAGCACCTGTTAGTGATGCACGCTCACTCTCGCTAAAATAATTATACTATGTTCGGCCCTAGACCTGTTAGTAGTAGAATAATTTTTTATATGGTTAATATATATTACAAAACGTGCTTTTAAGACGTTTTAACGTATATGAACACCAAACTATTAAATTTAAAATTTTTGGAAGCAGAAAAATGTAATATGGTAATGATATATTGTTAAATGAGTTATGAATGTACTACTACACGAACTAGTACTACTGAAACCAATTCTAAGCCAGTTTTGAGCACCTGTTAGTGATGCACGCTCACTCTCGCTAAAATAATTATACTATGTTCGGCCCTAGACCTGTTAGTAGTAGAATAATGTTTTATATGGTTAATATATATTACAAAACGTGCTTTTCAGACGTTTTAACATACATGAACACCAAAATATTGATTTTAAAATTTTTGGAAGCAGAAAAATGTAATATGGTAATGATATATTGTTAAATGAGTTATGAATGTACTACTACACGAATTAGTACTACTGAAACCAATTCTAAGCCAGTTTTTGAGCACCTGTTAGTGATGCACGCTTACTCTCGCAAAAATAATTATACTATGTTCGGCCCTAGACCTGTTAGTAGTAGAATAATTTTTTATATGGTTAATATATATTACAAAACGTGCTTTTCAGACGTTTTAACGTACATGAACACCAAACTATTGAATTTAAAATTTTTGGAAGCTGAAAAATGTAATATGGTAATGATATATTGTTAAATGAGTTATGAATGTACTACTACACGAATTAGTACTACTGAAACCAATTCTAAGCCAGTTTTTGAGCACCTGTTAGTGATGCACGCTCACTCTCGCTAAAATAATTATACTATGTTCGGCCCTAGACCTGTTAGTAGTAGAATAATTTTTTATATGGTTAATATATATTACAAAACGTGTTTTTCAGACATTTTAACGTGTCTGAATACCAAACTATCCAATTTGAATTTTTTTGAAGCAGACAAATTTAATATGGTAATGATATATTGTTAAATGAGTTGAAAATATAGTACTACAGGAATTATTACTACTGCAACCAATTCTAAGCCAGTTTTTGAGCACCTGTTAGTGATGCACGCTCACTCTCGCTAAAATAATTATACTATGTTCGGCCCTAGACCTGTTAGTAGTAGAATAATTTTTTATATGGTTAATATATATTACAAAACGTGCTTTTCAGACGTTTTAACGTACATGAACACCAAACTATTAAATTTAAAATTTTTGGAAGCAGAAAAATGTAATATGGTAATGATATATTGTTAAATGAGTTATGAATGTACTGCTACACGAATTAGTACTACTGAAACCAATTCTAAGCCAGTTTTCGAGCACCTGTTAGTGATGCACGCTCACTCTCGCTAAAATAATTATACTATGTTCGGCCCTAGACCTGTTAGTAGTAGAATAATTTTTTATATGGTTAATATATATTACAAAACGTGCTTTTCAGACGTTTTAACGTACATGAACACCAAACTATTGAATTTAAATTTTTTGGAAGCAGAAAAATGTAATATGGTAATGATTCATTGTTAAGTGAGTTATAATTGTACTACTGCAAGAATTACTATACTGGAACCAATTCTAAGCTAGTTTTTGAGCACCTCTTAGTGATGCACCCTCACTCTAGCTAAAATAATTCTATTATGTTCGGCCCTAGACCGGTTAGTAGTAGAATAATTTTTATATGGTTAATATATATTACAAAACGTGGTTTTCAGACATTTTAACGTGTCTGAATACCAAACTATTCAATTTGAATTTTTTGGAAGCAGACAAATTTAATATGGTAATGATAAATTGTTAAATGAGTTAAGAATGTACTACTACACGAAGTAGTACTACTGAAACCAATTCTAAGCCAGTTTTTGAGCACCTGTTAGTGATGCACGCTCACTCTCGCTAAAATAATTATACTATGTTCGGCCCTAGACCTGTTAGTAGAAGAATAATTTTTTATATGGTTAATATATATTACAAAACGTGCTTTTCAGACGTTTTAACGTACATGAACACCAAACTATTGAATTAAAATTTTTTGGAAGCAGAAAAATGTAATATGGTAATGATATATTGTTAAATGAGTTATGAATGTACTACTACACGAATTAACACTACTGAACCCAATTCTAAGCCAGTTTTTCAGCACCTGTTAGTGATGCACGCGCACTCTGGCTAAAATTATTATATTATGATCGGCCCTAGACCTGTTAGTAATAGAATAATTTTTTATATGGTTAATATTTACTGCAAAACGTGCTTTTAAGACGTTTTAACGTATATGAACACCAAACTACTGAATTTAAATTTTTTGGAAGCAGAAAAATTTAATATGGTAATGATATATTGTTAAGTGGGTAATAAATGTAGTACTACAAGAATTACTACTACTGGAACCAATTCAAAGCCAGTTTTTGAGCACCTGTTAGTGATGCACGCTCACTCTCGCTAAAATAATTATATTATGTTCGGCCCTAGACCGGTTAGTAGTAGAATAATTTTTTATATGGTTAATATATATTACAAAACGTGCTTTTAAGACGTTTTAACGTATATGAACACCAAACTATTGAATTTAAAATTTTTGGAAGCAGAAAAATGTAATATGGTAATGATATATTGTTAAATGAGTTATGAATGTACTACTACACGAACTAGTACTACTGAAACCAATACTAAGCCAGTTTTTGAGCACCTGTTAGTGATGCACGCTCACTCTCGCTAAAATAATTATACTATGTTCGGCCCTAGACCTGTTAGTAGTAGAATAATTTTTTATATGGTTAATATATATTACAAAACGTGCTTTTAAGACGTTTTAACGTATATGAACACCAAACTATTAAATTTAAAATTTTTGGAAGCAGAAAAATGTAATATGGTAATGATATATTGTTAAATGAGTTATGAATGTACGACTACACGAACTAGTACTACTGAAACCAATTCTAAGCCAGTTTTTGAGCACCTGTTAGTGATGCACGCTCACTCTCGCTAAAATAATTATACTATGTTCGGCCCTAGACCTGTTAGTAGTAGAATAATGTTTTATATGGTTAATATATATTACAAAACGTGCTTTTCAGACGTTTTAACATACATGAACACCAAAATATTGATTTTAAAATTTTTGGAAGCAGAAAAATGTAATATGGTAATGATATATTGTTAAATGAGTTATGAATGTACTACTACACGAATTAGTACTACTGAAACCAATTCTAAGCCAGTTTTTGAGCACCTGTTAGTGATGCACGCTTACTCTCGCAAAAATAATTATACTATGTTCGGCCCTAGACCTGTTAGTAGTAGAATAATTTTTTATATGGTTAATATATATTACAAAACGTGCTTTTCAGACGTTTTAACGTACATGAACACCAAACTATTGAATTTAAAATTTTTGGAAGCTGAAAAATGTAATATGGTAATGATATATTGTTAAATGAGTTATGAATGTACTACTACACGAATTAGTACTACTGAAACCAATTCTAAGCCAGTTTTTGAGCACCTGTTAGTGATGCACGCTCACTCTCGCTAAAATAATTATACTATGTTCGGCCCTAGACCTGTTAGTAGTAGAATAATTTTTTATATGGTTAATATATATTACAAAACGTGTTTTTCAGACATTTTAACGTGTCTGAATACCAAACTATCCAATTTGAATTTTTTTGAAGCAGACAAATTTAATATGGTAATGATATATTGTTAAATGAGTTGAAAATATAGTACTACAGGAATTATTACTACTGCAACCAATTCTAAGCCAGTTTTTGAGCACCTGTTAGTGATGCACGCTCACTCTCGCTAAAATAATTATACTATGTTCGGCCCTAGACCTGTTAGTAGTAGAATAATTTTTTATATGGTTAATATATATCACAAAACGTGCTTTTCAGACGTTTTAACGTACATGACCACCAAACTATTAAATTTAAAATTTTTGGAAGCAGTAAAATGTAATATGGTAATGATATATTGTTAAATGAGTTATGAATGTACTGCTACACGAATTAGTACTACTGAAACCAATTCTAAGCCAGTTTTCGAGCACCTGTTAGTGATGCACGCTCACTCTCGCTAAAATAATTATACTATGTTCGGCCCTAGACCTGTTAGTAGTAGAATAATTTTTTATATGGTTAATATATATTACAAAACGTGCTTTTCAGACGTTTTAACGTACATGAACACCAAACTATTAAATTTAAAATTTTTGGAAGCAGAAAAATGTAATATGGTAATGATATATTGTTAAATGAGTTATGAATGTACTGCTACACGAATTAGTACTACTGAAACCAATTCTAAGCCAGTTTTTGAGCACCTGTTAATGATGCACGCTCACTCTGGCTAAAATAATTATATTATGTTCGGCCCTAGACCTGTTAGTAGTAGAATAATTTTTTATATGGTTTATATTTACTGCAAAACGTGCTTTTCAGACGTTTTAACGTACATGAATACCAAACTATTAAATTTAAATTTTTTGGAAGCAGCAAAGTGTAATATAGTAATGATATATTGTTAAATGAGTTAAGAATGTACTACTACACGAAATAGTACTACTGAAACCAATTCTAAGCCAGTTTTTGAGCACCTGTTAGTGATGCACGCTCACTCTCGCTAAAATAATTATACTATGTTCTGCCCTAGACCTGTTAGTAGAAGAATAATTTTTTATATGGTTAATATATATTACAAAACGTGCTTTTCAGACGTTTTAACGTACATGAACACCAAACTATTGAATTAAAATTTTTTGGAAGCAGAAAAATGTAATATGGTAATGATATATTGTTAAATGTGTTATGAATGTACTACTACACGAATTAACACTACTGAACCCAATTCTAAACCAGTTTTTCAGCACCTGTTAGTGATGCACGCGCACTCTGGCTAAAATTATTATATTATGATCGGCCCTAGACCTGTTAGTAATAGAATAATTTTTTATATGGTTAATATTTACTGCAAAACGTGCTTTTAAGACGTTTTAACGTATATGAACACCAAACTATTGAATTTAAATTTTTTGGAAGCAGAAAAATTTAATATGGTAATGATATATTGTTAAGTGGGTAATAAATGTAGTACTACAAGAATTACTACTACTGGAACCAATTCAAAGCCAGTTTTTGAGCACCTGTTAGTGATGCACGCTCACTCTGGCTAAAATAATTATATTATGTTCGGCCCTAGACCGGTTAGTAGTAGAATAATTTTTTATATGGTTAATATATATTACAAAACGTGCTTTTAAGACGTTTTAACGTATATGAACACCAAACTATTGAATTTAAAATTTTTGGAAGCAGAAAAATGTAATATGGTACTGATATATTGTTAAATGAGTTATGAATGTACTACTACACGAACTAGTACTACTGAAACCAATTCTAAGCCATTTTTTGAGCACCTGTTAGTGATGCACGCTCACTCTCGCTAAAATAATTATACTATGTTCGGCCCTAGACCTGTTAGTAGTAGAATAATTTTTTATATGGTTAATATATATTACAAAACGTGCTTTTAAGACGTTTTAACGTACATGAACACCAAACTATTGAATTAAAATTTTTTGGAAGCAGAAAAATGTAATATGGTAATGATATATTGTTAAATGAGTTATGAATGTACTACTACACGAATTAACACTACTGAACCCAATTCTAAGCCAGTTTTT
The DNA here is from genome assembly GCA_940337035.1 of Agriotes lineatus. Taxonomy (NCBI): domain Eukaryota; kingdom Metazoa; phylum Arthropoda; class Insecta; order Coleoptera; family Elateridae; genus Agriotes; species Agriotes lineatus. The sequence goes on from CALNHX010005087.1 coordinate 102,549, forward strand.
CAGCACCTGTTAGTGATGCACGCGCACTCTGGCTAAAATTATTATATTATGATCGGCCCTAGACCTGTTAGTAATAGAATAATTTTTTATATGGTTAATATTTACTGCAAAACGTGCTTTTAAGACGTTTTAACGTATATGAACACCAAACTATTGAATTTAAATTTTTTGGAAGCAGAAAAATTTAATATGGTAATGATATATTGTTAAGTGGGTAATAAATGTAGTACTACAAGAATTACTACTACTGGAACCAATTCAAAGCCAGTTTTTGAGCACCTGTTAGTGATGCACGCTCACTCTGGCTAAAATAATTATATTATGTTCGGCCCTAGACCGGTTAGTAGTAGAATAATGTTTTATATGGTTAATATATATTACAAAACGTGCTTTTCAGACGTTTTAACATACATGAACACCAAACTATTGAATTTAAAATTTTTGGAAGCAGAAAAATGTAATATGGTAATGATATATTGTTAAATGAGTTATGAATGTACTACTACACGAATTAGTACTACTGAAACCAATTCTAAGCCAGTTTTTGAGCACCTGTTAGTGATGCACGCTTACTCTGGCTAAAATTATTATATTATGATCGGCCCTAGACCTGTTAGTAATAGAATAATTTTTTATATGGTTAATATTTACTGCAAAACGTGCTTTTAAGACGTTTTAACGTACATGAACACCAAACTATTGAATTAAAATTTTTTGGAAGCAGAAATATGTAATATGGTAATGATATATTGTTAAATGTGTTATGAATGTACTACTACACGAATTAACACTACTGAACCCAATTCTAAACCAGTTTTTCAGCACCTGTTAGTGATGCACGCGCACTCTGGCTAAAATAATTATACTATGTTCGGCCCTAGACCTGTTAGTAGTAGAATAATTTTTTATATGGTTAATATATATTACAAAACGTGCTTTTCAGACGTTTTAACGTACATGAACACCAAACTATTGAATTTAAAATTTTTGGAAGCAGAAAAATGTAATATGGTAATGATATATTGTTAAATGAGTTATGAATGTACTGCTACACGAATTAGTACTACTGAAACCAATTCTAAGCCAGTTTTCGAGCACCTGTTAGTGATGCACGCTCACTCTCGCTAAAATAATTATACTATGTTCGGCCCTAGACCTGTTAGTAGTAGAATAATTTTTTATATGGTTAATATATATTACAAAACGTGCTTTTCAGACGTTTTAACGTACATGAACACCAAACTATTAAATTTAAAATTTTTGGAAGCAGAAAAATGTAATATGGTAATGATATATTGTTAAATGAGTTATGAATGTACTGCTACACGAATTAGTACTACTGAAACCAATTCTAAGCCAGTTTTCGAGCACCTGTTAGTGATGCTCGCTCACTCTCGCTAAAATAATTATACTATGTTCGGCCCTAGACCTGTTAGTAGTAGAATAATTTTTTATATGGTTAATATATATTACATAACGTGCTTTTCAGACGTTTTAACGTACATGAACACCAAACTATTAAATTTAAAATTTTTGGAAGCAGAAAAATGTAATATGGTAATGATATATTGTTAAATGAGTTATGAATGTACTGCTACACGAATTAGTACTTCTGAAACCAATTCTAAGCCAGTTTTTGAGCACCTGTTAATGATGCACGCTCACTCTGGCTAAAATAATTATATTATGTTCGGCCCTAGACCTGTTAGTAGTAGAATAATTTTTTATATGGTTTATATTTACTTCAAAACGTGCTTTTCAGACGTTTTAACGTACATGAATACCAAACTATTAAATTTAAATTTTTTGGAAGCAGAAAAGTGTAATATGGTAATGATATATTGTTAAATGAGTTAAGAATGTACTACTACACGAAGTAGTACTACTGAAACCAATTCTAAGCCAGTTTTTGAGCACCTGTTAGTGATGCATGCTCACTCTCGCTAAAATAATTATACTATGTTCTGCCCTAGACCTGTTAGTAGAAGAATAATTTTTTATATGGTTAATATATATTACAAAACGTGCTTTTCAGACGTTTTAACGTACATGAACACCAAACTATTGAATTAAAATTTTTTGGAAGTAGAAAAATTTAATATGGTGATGATATATTGTTAAATGTGTTATGATTGTACTACTACACGAATTAACACTACTGAACCCAATTCTAAACCAGTTTTTCAGCACCTGTTAGTGATGCACGCGCACTCTGGCTAAAATTATTATATTATGATCGGCCCTAGACCTGTTAGTAATAGAATAATTTTTTATATGGTTAATATTTACTGCAAAACGTGCTTTTAAGACGTTTTAACGTACATGAACACCAAACTATTGAATTAAAATTTTTGGAAGCAGAAAAATGTAATATGGTAATGATATATTGTTAAATGTGTTATGAATGTACTACTACACGAATTAACACTACTGAACCCAATTCTAAACCAGTTTTTCAGCACCTGTTAGTGATGCACGCGCACTCTGGCTAAAATAATTATACTATGTTCGGCCCTAGACCTGTTAGTAGTAGAATAATTTTTTATATGGTTAATATATATTACAAAACGTGCTTTTCAGACGTTTTAACGTACATGAACACCAAACTATTGAATTTAAAATTTTTGGAAGCAGAAAAATGTAATATGGTAATGATATATTGTTAAATGAGTTATGAATGTACTGCTACACGAATTAGTACTACTGAAACCAATTCTAAGCCAGTTTTCGAGCACCTGTTAGTGATGCACGCTCACTCTCGCTAAAATAATTATACTATGTTCGGCCCTAGACCTGTTAGTAGTAGAATAATTTTTTATATGGTTAATATATATTACAAAACGTGCTTTTAAGACGTTTTAACGTATATGAACACCAAACTATTGAATTTAAAATTTTTGGAAGCAGAAAAATGTAATATGGTAATGATATATTGTTAAATGAGTTATGAATGTACTACTACACGAACTAGTACTACTGAAACCAATTCTAAGCCAGTTTTTGAGCACCTGTTAGTGATGCACGCTCACTCTCGCTAAAATAATTATACTATGTTCGGCCCTAGACCTGTTAGTAGTAGAATAATTTTTTATATGGTTAATATATATTACAAAACGTGCTTTTAAGACGTTTTAACGTATATGAACACCAAACTATTGAATTTAAAATTTTTGGAAGCAGAAAAATGTAATATGGTAATGATATATTGTTAAAAGAGTTATGAATGTACTACTACACGAACTAGTACTACTGAAACCAATTCTAAGCCAGTTTTTGAGCACCTGTTAGTGATGCACGCTCACTCTCGCTAAAATAATTATACTATGTTCGGCCCTAGACCTGTTAGTAGTAGAATAATTTTTTATATGGTTAATATATATTACAAAACGTGCTTTTAAGACGTTTTAACGTATATGAACACCAAACTATTGAATTTAAAATTTTTGGAAGCAGAAAAATGTAATATGGTAATGATATATTGTTAAATGAGTTATGAATGTACTACTACACGAACTAGTACTACTGAAACCAATTCTAAGCCAGTTTTTGAGCACCTGTTAGTGATGCACGCTCACTCTCGCTAAAATAATTATACTATGTTCGGCCCTAGACCTGTTAGTAGTAGAATAATTTTTTATATGGTTAATATATATTACAAAACGTGCTTTTAAGACGTTTTAACGTATATGAACACCAAACTATTGAATTTAAAATTTTTGGAAGCAGAAAAATGTAATATGGTAATGATATATTGTTAAAAGAGTTATGAATGTACTACTACACGAACTAGTACTACTGAAACCAATTCTAAGCCAGTTTTTGAGCACCTGTTAGTGATGCACGCTCACTCTCGCTAAAATAATTATACTATGTTCGGCCCTAGACCTGTTAGTAGTAGAATAATTTTTTATATGGTTAATATATATTACAAAACGTGCCTTTAAGACGTTTTAACGTATATGAACACCAAACTATTGAATTTAAAATTTTTGGAAGCAGAAAAATGTAATATGGTAATGATATATTGTTAAATGAGTTATGAATGTACTACTACACGAACTAGTACTACTGAAACCAATTCTAAGCCAGTTTTGAGCACCTGTTAGTGATGCACGCTCACTCTCGCTAAAATAATTATACTATGTTCGGCCCTAGACCTGTTAGTAGTAGAATAATTTTTGATATGGTTAATATATATTACAAAACGTGCTTTTAAGACGTTTTAACGTATATGAACACCAAACTATTGAATTTAAAATTTTTGGAAGCAGAAAAATGTAATATGGTAATGATATATTGTTAAAAGAGTTATGAATGTACTACTACACGAACTAGTACTACTGAAACCAATTCTAAGCCAGTTTTGAGCACCTGTTAGTGATGCACGCTCACTCTCGCTAAAATAATTATACTATGTTCGGCCCTAGACCTGTTAGTAGTAGAATAATTTTTTATATGGTTAATATATATTACAAAACGTGCTTTTAAGACGTTTTAACGTATATGAACACCAAACTATTGAATTTAAAATTTTTGGAAGCAGAAAAATGTAATATGGTAATGATATATTGTTAAATGAGTTATGAATGTACTACTACACGAACTAGTACTACTGAAACCAATTCTAAGCCAGTTTTTGAGCACCTGTTAGTGATGCACGCTCACTCTCGCTAAAATAATTATACTATGTTCGGCCCTAGACCTGTTAGTAGTAGAATAATTTTTTATATGGTTAATATATATTACAAAACGTGCTTTTAAGACGTTTTAACGTATATGAACACCAAACTATTGAATTTAAAATTTTTGGAAGCAGAAAAATGTAATATGGTAATGATATATTGTTAAAAGAGTTATGAATGTACTACTACACGAACTAGTACTACTGAAACCAATTCTAAGCCAGTTTTTGAGCACCTGTTAGTGATGCACGCTCACTCTCGCTAAAATAATTATACTATGTTCGGCCCTAGACCTGTTAGTAGTAGAATAATTTTTTATATGGTTAATATATATTACAAAACGTGCTTTTAAGACGTTTTAACGTATATGAACACCAAACTATTGAATTTAAAATTTTTGGAAGCAGAAAAATGTAATATGGTAATGATATATTGTTAAATGAGTTATGAATGTACTACTACACGAACTAGTACTACTGAAACCAATTCTAAGCCAGTTTTTGAGCACCTGTTAGTGATGCACGCTCACTCTCGCTAAAATAATTATACTATGTTCGGCCCTAGACCTGTTAGTAGTAGAATAATTTTTTATATGGTTAATATATATTACAAAACGTGCTTTTAAGACGTTTTAACGTATATGAACACCAAACTATTGAATTTAAAATTTTTGGAAGCAGAAAAATGTAATATGGTAATGATATATTGTTAAAAGAGTTATGAATGTACTACTACACGAACTAGTACTACTGAAACCAATTCTAAGCCAGTTTTTGAGCACCTGTTAGTGATGCACGCTCACTCTCGCTAAAATAATTATACTATGTTCGGCCCTAGACCTGTTAGTAGTAGAATAATTTTTTATATGGTTAATATATATTACAAAACGTGCTTTTCAGACGTTTTAACGTACATGAACACCAAACTATTGAATTTAAATTTTTTGGAAGCAGAAAAGTGTAATATGGTAATGATATATTGTTAAATGAGTTAAGAAAATACTACTACACGAACTAGTACTACTGAAACCAATTCTAAGCCAGTTTTTGAGCACCTGTTAGTGATGCACGCTCACTCTCGCTAAAATAATTATACTATGTTCGGCCCTAGACCTGTTAGTAGTAGAATAATTTTTTATATGGTTAATATATATTACAAAACGTGCTTTTCAGACGTTTTAACGTACATGAACACCAAACTATTGAATTTAAAATTTTTGGAAGCAGAAAAATGTAATATGGTAATGATATATTGTTAAATGAGTTAAGAAAGTACTACTACACGAACTAGTACTACTGAAACCAATTCTAAGCCAGTTTTTGAGCACCTGTTAGTGATGCACGCTCACTCTCGCTAAAATAATTATACTATGTTCGGCCCTAGACCTGTTAGTAGTAGAATAATTTTTTATATGGTTAATATATATTACAAAACGTGCTTTTAAGACGTTTTAACGTATATGAACACCAAACTATTGAATTTAAAATTTTTGGAAGCAGAAAAATGTAATATGGTAATGATATATTGTTAAATGAGTTATGAATGTACTACTACACGAACTAGTACTACTGAAACCAATTCTAAGCCAGTTTTTGAGCACCTGTTAGTGATGCACGCTCACTCTCGCTAAAATAATTATACTATGTTCGGCCCTAGACCTGTTAGTAGTAGAATAATTTTTTATATGGTTAATATATATTACAAAACGTGCTTTTCAGACGTTTTAACGTACATGAACACCAAACTATTAAATTTAAAATTTTTGGAAGCAGAAAAATGTAATATGGTAATGATATATTGTTAAAAGAGTTATGAATGTACTACTACACGAACTAGTACTACTGAAACCAATTCTAAGCCAGTTTTTGAGCACCTGTTAGTGATGCACGCTCACTCTCGCTAAAATAATTATACTATGTTCGGCCCTAGACCTGTTAGTAGTAGAATAATTTTTTATATGGTTAATATATATTACAAAACGTGCTTTTAAGACGTTTTAACGTATATGAACACCAAACTATTGAATTTAAAATTTTTGGAAGCAGAAAAATGTAATATGGTAATGATATATTGTTAAAAGAGTTATGAATGTACTACTACACGAACTAGTACTACTGAAACCAATTCTAAGCCAGTTTTTGAGCACCTGTTAGTGATGCACGCTCACTCTCGCTAAAATAATTATACTATGTTCGGCCCTAGACCTGTTAGTAGTAGAATAATTTTTTATATGGTTAATATATATTACAAAACGTGCTTTTAAGACGTTTTAACGTATATGAACACCAAACTATTGAATTTAAAATTTTTGGAAGCAGAAAAATGTAATATGGTAATGATATATTGTTAAATGAGTTATGAATGTACTACTACACGAACTAGTACTACTGAAACCAATTCTAAGCCAGTTTTTGAGCACCTGTTAGTGATGCACGCTCACTCTCGCTAAAATAATTATACTATGTTCGGCCCTAGACCTGTTAGTAGTAGAATAATTTTTTATATGGTTAATATATATTACAAAACGTGCTTTTAAGACGTTTTAACGTATATGAACACCAAACTATTGAATTTAAAATTTTTGGAAGCAGAAAATGTAATATGGTAATGATATATTGTTAAAAGAGTTATGAATGTACTACTACACGAACTAGTACTACTGAAACCAATTCTAAGCCAGTTTTTGAGCACCTGTTAGTGATGCACGCTCACTCTCGCTAAAATAATTATACTATGTTCGGCCCTAGACCTGTTAGTAGTAGAATAATTTTTTATATGGTTAATATATATTACAAAACGTGCTTTTCAGACGTTTTAACGTACATGAACACCAAACTATTGAATTTAAATTTTTTGGAAGCAGAAAAGTGTAATATGGTAATGATATATTGTTAAATGAGTTAAGAAAATACTACTACACGAACTAGTACTACTGAAACCAATTCTAAGCCAGTTTTGAGCACCTGTTAGTGATGCACGCTCACTCTCGCTAAAATAATTATACTATGTTCGGCCCTAGACCTGTTAGTAGTAGAATAATTTTTTATATGGTTAATATATATTACAAAACGTGCTTTTCAGACGTTTTAACGTACATGAACACCAAACTATTGAATTTAAAATTTTTGGAAGCAGAAAAATGTAATATGGTAATGATATATTGTTAAATGAGTTAAGAAAGTACTACTACACGAACTAGTACTACTGAAACCAATTCTAAGCCAGTTTTTGAGCACCTGTTAGTGATGCACGCTCACTCTCGCTAAAATAATTATACTATGTTCGGCCCTAGACCTGTTAGTAGTAGAATAATTTTTTATATGGTTAATATATATTACAAAACGTGCTTTTAAGACGTTTTAACGTATATGAACACCAAACTATTGAATTTAAAATTTTTGGAAGCAGAAAAATGTAATATGGTAATGATATATTGTTAAATGAGTTATGAATGTACTACTACACGAACTAGTACTACTGAAACCAATTCTAAGCCAGTTTTTGAGCACCTGTTAGTGATGCACGCTCACTCTCGCTAAAATAATTATACTATGTTCGGCCCTAGACCTGTTAGTAGTAGAATAATTTTTTATATGGTTAATATATATTACAAAACGTGCTTTTCAGACGTTTTAACGTACATGAACACCAAACTATTGAATTTAAAATTTTTGGAAGCAGAAAAATGTAATATGGTAATGATATATTGTTAAAAGAGTTATGAATGTACTACTACACGAACTAGTACTACTGAAACCAATTCTAAGCCAGTTTTTGAGCACCTGTTAGTGATGCACGCTCACTCTCGCTAAAATAATTATACTATGTTCGGCCCTAGACCTGTTAGTAGTAGAATAATTTTTTATATGGTTAATATATATTACAAAACGTGCTTTTAAGACGTTTTAACGTATATGAACACCAAACTATTGAATTTAAAATTTTTGGAAGCAGAAAAATGTAATATGGTAATGATATATTGTTAAATGAGTTATGAATGTACTACTACACGAACTAGTACTACTGAAACCAATTCTAAGCCAGTTTTTGAGCACCTGTTAGTGATGCACGCTCACTCTCGCTAAAATAATTATACTATGTTCGGCCCTAGACCTGTTAGTAGTAGAATAATTTTTTATATGGTTAATATATATTACAAAACGTGCTTTTAAGACGTTTTAACGTATATGAACACCAAACTATTGAATTTAAAATTTTTGGAAGCAGAAAAATGTAATATGGTAATGATATATTGTTAAAAGAGTTATGAATGTACTACTACACGAACTAGTACTACTGAAACCAATTCTAAGCCAGTTTTTGAGCACCTGTTAGTGATGCACGCTCACTCTCGCTAAAATAATTATACTATGTTCGGCCCTAGACCTGTTAGTAGTAGAATAATTTTTTATATGGTTAATATATATTACAAAACGTGCTTTTAAGACGTTTTAACGTATATGAACACCAAACTATTGAATTTAAAATTTTGGAAGCAGAAAAATGTAATATGGTAATGATATATTGTTAAATGAGTTATGAATGTACTACTACACGAACTAGTACTACTGAAACCAATTCTAAGCCAGTTTTTGAGCACCTGTTAGTGATGCACGCTCACTCTCGCTAAAATAATTATACTATGTTCGGCCCTACACCTGTTAGTAGTAGAATAATTTTTGGAAGCAGAAAAGTGTAATATGGTAATGATATATTGTTAAATGAGTTAAGAAAGTACTACTACACGAACTAGTACTACTGAAACCAATTCTAAGCCAGTTTTTGAGCACCTGTTAGTGATGCACGCTCACTCTCGCTAAAATAATTATACTATGTTCGGCCCTAGACCTGTTAGTAGTAGAATAATTTTTTATATGGTTAATATATATTACAAAACGTGCTTTTAAGACGTTTTAACGTATATGAACACCAAACTATTGAATTTAAAATTTTTGGAAGCAGAAAAATGTAATATGGTAATGATATATTGTTAAATGAGTTATGAATGTACTACTACACGAACTAGTACTACTGAAACCAATTCTAAGCCAGTTTTTGAGCACCTGTTAGTGATGCACGCTCACTCTCGCTAAAATAATTATACTATGTTCGGCCCTAGACATGTTAGTAGTAGAATAATTTTTTATATGGTTAATATATATTACAAAACGTGCTTTTAAGACGTTTTAACGTATATGAACACCAAACTATTGAATTTAAAATTTTTGGAAGCAGAAAAATGTAATATGGTAATGATATATTGTTAAAAGAGTTATGAATGTACTACTACACGAACTAGTACTACTGAAACCAATTCTAAGCCAGTTTTTGAGCACCTGTTAGTGATGCACGCTCACTCTCGCTAAAATAATTATACTATGTTCGGCCCTAGACCTGTTAGTAGTAGAATAATTTTTTATATGGTTAATATATATTACAAAACGTGCTTTTAAGACGTTTTAACGTATATGAACACCAAACTATTGAATTTAAAATTTTTGGAAGCAGAAAAATGTAATATGGTAATGATATATTGTTAAATGAGTTATGAATGTACTACTACACGAACTAGTACTACTGAAACCAATTCTAAGCCAGTTTTTGAGCACCTGTTAGTGATGCACGCTCACTCTCGCTAAAATAATTATACTATGTTCGGCCCTACACCTGTTAGTAGTAGAATAATTTTTTATATAGTTAATATATATTACAAAACGTGCTTTTCAGACGTTTTAACGTACATGAACACCAAACTATTGAATTTAAAATTTTTGGAAGCAGAAAAATGTAATATGGTAATGATATATTGTTAAAAGAGTTATGAATGTACTACTACACGAACTAGTACTACTGAAACCAATTCAAAGCCAGTTTTTGAGCACCTGTTAGTGATGCACGCTCACTCTCGCTAAAATAATTATACTATGTTCGGCCCTAGACCTGTTAGTAGTAGAATAATTTTTTATATGGTTAATATATATTACAAAACGTGCTTTTAAGACGTTTTAACGTATATGAACACCAAACTATTGAATTTAAAATTTTTGGAAGCAGAAAAATGTAATATGGTAATGATATATTGTTAAATGAGTTATGAATGTACTACTACACGAACTAGTACTACTGAAACCAATTCTAAGCCAGTTTTTGAGCACCTGTTAGTGATGCACGCTCACTCTCGCTAAAATAATTATACTATGTTCGGCCCTAGACCTGTTAGTAGTAGAATAATTTTTTATATGGTTAATATATATTACAAAACGTGCTTTTAAGACGTTTTAACGTATATGAACACCAAACTATTGAATTTAAAATTTTTGGAAGCAGAAAAATGTAATATGGTAATGATATATTGTTAAAAGAGTTATGAATATACTACTACACGAACTAGTACTACTGAAACCAATTCTAAGCCAGTTTTTGAGCACCTGTTAGTGATGCACGCTCACTCTCGCTAAAATAATTATACTATGTTCGGCCCTAGACCTGTTAGTAGTAGAATAATTTTTTATATGGTTAATATATATTACAAAACGTGCTTTTAAGACGTTTTAACGTATATGAACACCAAACTATTGAATTTAAAATTTTTGGAAGCAGAAAAATGTAATATGGTAATGAAATATTGTTAAATGAGTTATGAATGTACTACTACACGAACTAGTACTACTGAAACCAATTCTAAGCCAGTTTTTGAGCACCTGTTAGTGATGCACGCTCACTCTCGCTAAAATAATTATACTATGTTCGGCCCTACACCTGTTAGTAGTAGAATAATTTTTTATATGGTTAATATATATTACAAAACGTGCTTTTCAGACGTTTTAACGTACATGAACACCAAACTATTGAATTTAAAATTTTTGGAAGCAGAAAAATGTAATATGGTAATGATATATTGTTAAAAGAGTTATGAATGTACTACTACACGAACTAGTACTACTGAAACCAATTCTAAGCCAGTTTTTGAGCACCTGTTAGTGATGCACGCTCACTCTCGCTAAAATAATTATACTATGTTCGGCCCTAGACC